>VWYI01009520.1:84429-158781 GCA_013399455.1 Anthoscopus minutus
CTCCGGCGGGGCGGGCCCGGGGCCGCCGAGGGGCCCCTGCTCCTGCTCTGTTGTGGGCTCGGGCCTCCTTTGTCCGCTCCCGGGGATGCTGCCGGGCCCCCGCACCGCTCGGGCCGCGGGGCCGCCACCCCGTGCCACGCCGGTGTCACCTCCCGGGACGAGCTCCGGTGCGGGGGCGTCCAGCCCCGCTCCGTCCGCGGCCCCCGCGGTGGGCTCTGAGCGCCCATCCCCGTGGAAGGGGCCCCGAGCACCAACAGGTGGTTTGGCACCGATGCTTTCTCTTTTCTTTCCCTTCCCTTTTTTCCCCGCACCCCATTCTGTCAGATAATCTCCCTGGTTTGTTCTCTAGGAAGTGAGAACCGCCCATGGCTTTTACACCTCCCGTGCACCATCCCCGGGTGTCCAGCCCCTCATCTGCGGGAGTGTCACCGCTCACCTCTGGGGGTGCAACCCCAGATCCAGGGATCCTCGCAGAGTGTGACCCCCCACTCTGAGCTGCCCTTCCATAAAGCCATCATTGCACCTCACATAAAAACATAATTCTATCTCAAAAGTCACACAGCTGGAGATCCTCACCAGCTCCTGTCCCACGAGGAACCTGTAAAGGCAGCACACACGTAGCTGTTGTCTGGGAAGGAGGTGGTTTGCAGAGCCCCGTGGTGATGCCTTGTAAAGATGTGCAAAAAGTGAACAGAAAGAGTAATTTGAGTGTGTTGGCAGGGGTTGTAAAAATCGGAAGTGTCTCACCTATTTTGACTGCAATTTCTAGTAATAGTTGCAAAACTCTGTTACCTTACTGTGAGTTACATGGTGCCCAGGAGAACCAGGGTAAGGTGTAGTTCTACATTTGAAATCTTTGGGATTTTTTATGCATATCAGGAAATAGAGCTGGGGTGTCAAATAAGCTGAAGCTGCTACTGGTTGGGGGTGCCATGCTCCAATATTTATATCCTGTATTCTCAGAAAGGATATTAAAATGCATTTATTTTTCTTAGAAATAAATATGTCAGATACTTTGACTAGGGTTGGGGTGTTTGGCTATTTTTTAAACTACAACTTGCTCAAAGGCAGTGATCCTCTGGATTTGGCCAAATTTCCCTGAGAAAACATCTTGTAAAAGTGCTTAAGGGCAACCAATTGGCCTTTTCACTGATTCCTCAGTTGCTCTCTTAGTGGGATGTCTTTCAGGATTTAGATAAATTTCACAGCAAAAGAGCCAGTAGGCAACAGGTGGGATTATTTCTGCAGGGGTTATGGGAAGAATAACTCCTGGATTTGATGTTTCAGTGTGATATTCCTGAATTTTGAACATTCATTTAAGATAGAACGTGGTAGGAGCAATAAACATTTGCAGTACTGGTTGAAATTGTGGTTTTTGAGGCACAAAGTTTCTTAAGCTTCCTTCCCTCTAATTTCAGATTAAAAATGTTCAAAACAGGAAGTTTGACTTGTACCTTTTATTTTGTAAGACTTTCCCCTGCTTAGCTTAGACTGGTGATATTTGTTGTTACAGTCTGAACTCTGTGATTAAGCATCACTTAATGGGTTTGGGCTCATGTTTGAGGATTATTTGTCATTTATAATGTTTGATGTTCCTCCCTTCTTCTTTCCTCCAGCCATGGCCATGACAGGCCCAACGCCGTGCTCGTCCATGAGTAACCACACCAAGGAGAGAGTCACCATGACAAAGGTGACATTGGAAAACTTCTACAGCAACCTCATTGCCCAGCACGAGGAGCGAGAGATGAGGTAAAAATCCTTCTTGATTCCCTTCCATACTGGATAAGAGCCAAAATTTATATTGAATTAATTCTGTTTTCAAAACAAAAAAAATAAAATTCCAGAATGGTTTGTACTGGAAAGGACCTTAAATCCCATCCCATTCCACCCCCTGCCATGGGCAGGGACACTTCCACCATCCCAGGTTCCAAGCCCCATCCAGCCTGGCCTTGGACACTTCCAGGGATGGGGCAGCCACAGCTGCTCTGGGCACACAGTGCCAGGGCCTCCCAACCCTCACAGGAAGAATTCCTTCCCAGTATCCCATCTAACCCTGCCCTGTGGCAGTGGGAAGCCATTCCCTCTTGTTCTGTCCTTTCAGGGCTCTCTTGGAGCCCCTCTAGGCACTGGAAGGGGCTCTGAGGTCTCTCTGGAGCCTTTTCCTTTCCAGGCTGAGCATTCCCATCTCTCCCAGCTTGGCTCCAGCCCTTGGAGCATCTCTGTGGCCTCCTCTGGACTCTCTCCAGCAGCTCCAGGTCCTTCCTGTGCTGGAGGCAGCTCTGCAGGTGGGGTCTCACCTGAGCAGGGCAGAGGGGCAGAATTCCCCCCTGCCCTGCTGCCCACGCTGAGGGCTCAGCCCAGGGCTTGGTGGGGTCTGGACTGGGGCATGTCCAGCTCTGCCTCACCAAATCCTTCCCCCAGGGCTGCTCCCAATCCTTTCTCTGTGTTTGTGCTGGGATTGCCCCCATCCATGGGCAGGACCTGCAGGAAGATAATGCAAGGAGCCAAGGAGGGGCTGTTGTGAGGGGTCACTCAGTGCTGCCTGTGACTGACTGGACCTGGGCCACCTCTTTAAGTCCTCCAGTCCAGTGTAACAAAGGACTGGACTGAGCTGTGTGACTTTCCTTCAGCTGGGACCCTCTCACTTGCTGAATATCCTCAGGTTGTAGCACTGGGACTTCTGCTGTTCTCCCAGCTTGCCATGGAGTCTATAACCAGAATTTGGAAAATGGTTCAGTGTTGGTTTGGCTTTGCTGCCACACCTGTAACGAGCTCCCTGAGGGGCTCCCTAATGCCTGCTCACTACAAGAGCTGCAAAAACGAGGAAGCAGTTTAGAAATAAATATTAACGTGCAAAGATTTTCTTCAGAGCTTCAAATGAGTAAAAAGAGACCGAGATCCAGTTCAGGCAGAAAATATCACTGATTTAATTAGTTTCTTCTCTTCACACAGCTCTTGCCTTTAAAATTTATTTACTTATTATGACCACTGTTGTGTAGTCCCAAAATGTCAATGTTTTCTTTCTGTTTAGGATCAAAACCTAGTCTGAACAAAAAGACTGGACTTTATAAGTTACATGTTTTTTGTAACAACAAGTGTCTGTGGGTGTGTAATTTGGAGTTTAAATGGTGTTGACACTACCCTAAAGTGCAGATTGACCCTATTAGGGATATTTGTGGGAATTTCAGCATGGCTTTGGCATCACTCCTGCTGTGTTAATTTGTGTATTGCACAGACTTTGCTACTGGAGTTGCTGGTCTGAGTGTGGATTGGGGTGACTGGGCAGGGCTCACTGGTACTTGAGCAAGGGCATTTTCACTGTGACCAATTCTGAAGTGATAACCCCAAATGTTATCACGTCATAGCAGCTGCAGGGAGCCCCAGGAGACAGGAAAAGGATCTTGCAAAGAATGACTTGCAGAAAGCGAAAGAATTTTTTAGTACATTTGTAATGTCCTAAACCACCAGTCCCAGTTCAGCCAGCTGTTAATATGACTGGCACTGGGAAAAAAATTCCCAGAGGATAATCATTACAAGTGTCCCCTGAAGTCATTCCCCTTCCAAAGTCCTGCTTCCTCCTTTCTTTTCTTCCCAAAAAACCTTTTGTACTAAGGCTATAAATATTTCTGATTCTTTAAGGGGGAGAACATGTACAGACAAGTTTCCTCTTCCCAAATATTTTGAGTAGCTCAGGGATTAGAAAATCCAAAATAACTTTTCTCATCTTGCATGTGAATAGTTTGAGATGAAGAGAAATTTTAAATGTGTTTGAATACCAGTTCTCCCTGGAATAAGTGAAATTTTGGTGTTAAAATGCTTCTTATGGCTCTGGCCTGAAGTGACTTGCCCAGCTGTCAGAGAGACAAGAACAGAACCCAGATCTCTCAATTTGTATTTGTGTACAGCAAAAATGTACACTTGTATAACTTGTGAAACCAAAGGCAGGTTTAGTTTATTAAAATCAGAAAGGACAAGGTTGGAATTATAAAACTGGATAGTAGATTCTTCAAAATTAATTTCCTGAGTCTGTCCTGTACATCTTTACACTTTTAACCTGCTGGCACAGACCAGAGGTTGTGGAGATGTGTACCTTATTAAGAAACAATGTTAATGATTCAACCTGGGTTTTTAAAAAATTTGATTTAAAAAGCAAGGTTAATAATTCACCCTTTATTTTTCTAATTTGTCTCTGGTCTAGACAAAAGAAACTAGAACAAATGATGGAAGAAGAAGGCCTAAAAGATGAAGAGGTAATGAATATGGAAAAACTATCTTAATGGTTAAATACCAGAAATATTCCTTTCTAAATGGAGATCTGGGATCTTTCCTTGGAATTGCTATGGTCCCTGTGGAACCCACCTGCAGAACTCTCACTGGGGTCTCTTAAACTCTAGAAAAGAATCAGGAGGTCGGCACATGCACAGAAGGAGACGGAGTTCCTTCGCCTGAAGAGAACCAGGCTTGGATTGGAGGACTTTGAGTCCCTAAAAGTAATAGGCAGAGGAGCCTTTGGAGAGGTGAGTCCAGAAAAAAATGACTGCATGTGTTTTTAACTGGCTCTGGTGTTTGTTAAAGACTTGCTCAGTTTATACAAGCAAAAGGTAAGAGTCACAGGTTGACTTCACCTGAGCAGTCCTGTGCAGCTGTTTTTTTTAAATGATGGTTCAAGACATCCTGTGCTTTAAAGGAAACAGAATGATGTTGAAAAGGACCTGAAGGACAGCTAAATACAAGTTTGCAGTGGGTTTTAAAGGTGAACTTCTGGGGCTGGACTTAGGGAGAGGCTGGAGGGCCCTTGCAAAGTCTCTTCTGGTGGCCTTCAGAGAAGGGGCTTTGGACCACCTGCTTTAGGTGTGAATCACTCTGTGTCCTCTCTTTTAAAATAATTGCAGCTCTGAGCATTGACAGGACTTTGCCATCACCGTGCACTGTGTAATGCTTCTTGTGTTTTATAATGAGAGACGATTTCATGAAGTGGAAGCTAAGGGCTTGATACCCAACTTTGTTGAGAGTTGTGCTGGGAATGCTGGATTTGATGCAATCTTTGTGTGCCCCAGGTGCGCCTGGTCCAGAAGAAGGACACGGGGCACGTTTATGCCATGAAAATCCTACGCAAAGCTGATATGCTTGAGAAGGAGCAGGTGAGGAACACCTCGAGCAGGAATTGTACCATGGGTCACTGTGGTGTGTGCAGAGGAGGAAAAGGCATCTGTGCTTTAGTTTAGTAGCTAAAAATTCTGAGGCTTTTTTATGTCTTTTTTTATAGAGGAAATAAGTCAGAAGAATCTCTGAATTCACAAGGACTTCTTTCCTAGTGGGCTCTTTCAACACAGTTTTTTGCAGATGAATCAATGCAGACTTCAAATCCAGTGCTTTGCTGCATTTCTGACTCAGAGGGTCCAATATAAATATCAGAGATACAACTGCTGGAATTCAGACTCAGAGACATAAAGCAGCAGCATTTAACATTTTTAAGGCTTTCCTTTGCTAGTACTTCTGGATATATAATGATCTGGGACAGTCATGTGTTCAGCACTGGGATGCTCTTGTGTTTTCAAAAAGAGCTCTAATGATTAGGTATATTTGTAAAGAATTGAGATTATTGTATATAGGATTTATATAATGTTTAGGTTTACTCAGTGTATGTATAATAGGTATAAAATATATGTATCTACTCAACCACATGTTGAAGTTCTGATAGTGTTTCTGCCTTTGTGCAGAAGTTTGACTTCTGTCTTCTCAATATTTGATGCTGTTCAGAATAATAATTGAATTGTGAAATAAATGCATTTAATAAAACTGATCCAAGGCACTGTGTCTGTCCAGGTTGGCCACATCCGTGCGGAGCGGGACATCCTGGTGGAGGCAGACAGTTTGTGGGTTGTGAAGATGTTCTATAGTTTCCAGGACAAGCTAAACCTCTACCTGATCATGGAGTTCCTGCCTGGAGGTAACTCTGGAATGCAAGGGCTGCTCACCTTTTTTGTTTGGGGATTGCTAATTTCTTCATTACAAATGCAGCCTGGGAGTCCTGCAGTGGTGTTTGTACTGTACATCTGGGAGAGACCAAGATTTCTGCTTTTTAGGGTACTGAGGTGTTTGGCAGGCTCGAGGTTTCCTGTTTGGGTCTTTCAGCTGCAGGTATTTAAACTCAGCTTTAATATTCTTCTAGTTCCTACCCTTGCTGTGCCCTGGCTCTCTGTATAGCCACAGCAAATCCAGGTTGGGCAACCTCTAACCTGCTGTTTTTAGCTGAGTGCAGCAGAAATAGCTTTTTTCTAGAAATGTCTTTGAACTTAGTGAGAGTGGAGCCCATGTGTTCAGCTCTGGGGGGTTTCCAGGTGACATGATGACACTGTTGATGAAGAAGGACACTCTGACAGAAGAGGAGACACAGTTCTACATCGCTGAGACCGTGCTCGCCATTGACTCCATCCATCAGCTGGGGTTCATCCATCGGGACATAAAACCAGACAACCTCCTCCTGGATAGCAAGGTATGGGCTGGCCACTGGCTGGGGAGGAGCAAAGAGGCCTTGTGATGGTTCATATTGACCTGAAGGGGTCTTGATAGTTGTGGAAGATGGTACTTTTTTATTTAGAAAAATATTTATTTAGAAGTTCCTTCCAGCTTTTGAGGGCATATCTGCCAAATTGCTGGGGAAAATCCTCAAAAGCCAGGAAAGACCCCAGCTCCACTCAGACCTTGAGCTCTTCTGACAGCTGTTTAAACTATTTTTGGCTTTTTCAGATGCAGTTTAAAGCACGTGGTTTCAGTTCCCTCTTAGGCAAAACTGTTTCCCCTTCCTCTCACATCTGTTACACTCCCCTTGCCAGCTCTGGTTGTACCAAATGTGAAGGACATGGCTGCTCCAGTAGCCAGGCTGAGAATGGAGAATCTCCCTCAGGATCAGGGTGTACTCCTGAGGGCTGGCCAGGCTGCCTGGTGAGTGCAGGCACTTTGCAGAAAGCTCGATTGTTTCAGTGTCCTCCTATTGCTCACTCCAAGTTTGCCTAAAATCAAGATTTCTTGGAAAGAGTTTGCCAGCAGTAAATAATGACCTTCCCACTATGGTATAATGCACTGATGGAACTACTGAAGAATCCCAGCCTGGTTTGGGTTGGAAGGGACCTTGAAATTCATCCTGTTCCACCCCCTGCCATGGCAGGGACACCTTCTGCTGTCCTAGGTTACTCCAAGCCCTGTCCAGCCTGGCCTTGGACACTTCCAGGGCTGGCACAGCCACAGCTTCTCCAAGCATTGTGTGCAGTTCAGAATGTTTACATCTAGACATGAATACTTTTAGGACTCTAAAAAGAAGGTATATTATTTATATATATATATATAAATAAAAATTCTAAAAACTTCTAAAAATTGCAAGTAGTCAGTGTTGTCACGTTATGCACTAGGACAGATTCAGTCACTGAACTGAGGGTGCTTTTTACTCCTTGGGGCCAAAACACAATCCAGGGCCTTTCCTTTCACCCTGAAGTGGTTGGGAACTTGCAGAGCAGAGGTTTCCTGAAGTAAATTGTCACTGGGCTCTCTCTGTGGAGTAGCAATGGAAGTATTGATGGCTTCATTCCCTGTACACATCCAGTGCTGGGTTTAAACAAGGAAGGCAAAGGACATGGAGGGGCTGGAGCGTGTCCAGAGAAGGGAATGGAACTGAGGAAGGGTCTGGAGCACCAGTAGCAGCTGGGAGACCTGAAGGGGCTCAGCCTGGAGAAAAGGAGGCTCAGGGGGGACCTTCTTGCTCTCCCTGACAAAAGGTGCAGCCAGGTGGGGGTCAGGCTCTTCTGCCATGTCTCAAGTGAAAGAACAAAAGGAACTGGCCTTAAGTTGTGCTGGGGAGGTTCAGATTAGATATTAAATTTTTTTTTTTTCACTGCAGGAGTGGTTAGGCATTGAAATAAGTTGCCGAGGGAGGTGGTGGAGTCACAGTCTCTGGAAGTGTTCAAGTGGCATCTGGATGTGGCACTTGGGGACATCGTTTAGATGGTGGTGTTGGGTTCTCTTCCAACCTTGCTGATGCTGTGATTTACCATGATAATGTCTTATATTTGTTTTGGATTTTTTTGTTTTATTTCTAGGGCCACGTGAAACTGTCAGATTTTGGTCTGTGTACTGGATTGAAGAAAGCCCACAGGACAGAATTTTACAGGAACTTGAATCACAGTCTTCCCAGTGACTTCAGTAAGTTCTTTGGCTGCAAAGGGTATCTGGTTGCTCTTGGGTCCTGACACAACTCATTTAATTGTGAGGGTGTGGCTGCAGTGGGGAGTCTAATAATCAACTTTACATCTTGAGGTGGATTTTCATTTCCTGTAAAACAAAAGTAATTTCAGTTACTTTAAACCCATTTTCATTTCCAGAAGTTTGTCTCTGAAACAAACTCTGCTGTAGCCCTTTGCATGTGTAATAAAATGAGAACTCATTAAGTTAGCAGCTGCTGGCTGGATCTCAAGTGTTACTGAAATTAATAGGCCAGCACAGTCTCTAAGTATTCAGGATTATTCTTGAGAGGAAAAACTTGGATCATGGAGTTACATCAACCCTGAAATCATGGTTTGCTAATGCAAGGCTCAGTTAGATGTTGCCCATATTTCATAGGTCTGGAAGCTGCTGAGAGGTTTAGGTTTGCTCTTTTGACACACATCTTAAATGAGATCTTTAGTGTAATGGTTTGGGGGTAAAAATATATTGGGTGACCAGTAGGATTCAGTTACAGCTGTTGAATCTCCTTCAGCTTTCCAGAACATGAATTCCAAGAGGAAAGCAGAGACTTGGAAGAGGAATCGCAGGCAGTTGGTGAGTAGGTTCCACCTGCTTGGAGATGTTCCTGCTGAGGTGTTGCATCCGAAAAATGGATCATGGATTTACATGATGTTTTCAATGTAGCTGAGTTCTGGACAATCCTGAAAGGAAAAGGTTCAGGCTTTTTTTAAAAAGAAGAGGAATTACTCTCGTTTGTCCTTCATCCATCTGCTGAACAGCTGGTGACATATGTGCTAGAGATAGTACTGCCATAATTACTTACATGGATATCTGAAGTCTCCCAGCCAAAACTATCAGTTCTTGTTCCAGTCTCACAAAGGGCTGCTCCCATTCCAAGGTGACTCATTCCAGGACATTAATACCCTTCCCTGTTTTCCTGATGCTATTCTAAGACTCTTTCACATGAAGATGTTGATTATGTCTCTGTATCTTGGAAGAAAGGCTTTAAACACCTTTGCTAAAGGATCTCAGAGACAATCTGGTGTCTTCCTCAAAAAAACCACTGTTGAGTAAATTCCCATGTCCATGTCAGGCAGTTTTCCCAACAGATGCATGACTGATGGTGTTTATTCCAGGCTTTTTCTACGGTGGGAACTCCAGATTACATTGCTCCTGAGGTTTTCATGCAGACTGGATACAACAAGCTGTGTGACTGGTGGTCCCTGGGGGTCATCATGTACGAGATGTTGATTGGTAAGGAACAGGCAGGGCAGGGCTGTAGGTGGGAATGGTGGAGCAGGACATCAGCTGTATTCATAGAATCCCAGAATCTCAGACTGGTTTGGGTTGGAAGGGACCTTAAAGCTCATCCAGTGCCACCCCTGCCATGGGCAGAGACACCTTCCACTGTCTCAGGCTGCTCCAAGCCCTGTCCAACCTTCCAGGGCCATGGCAGCCACAGCTTCTCTGGGCAGCCTTTTTCTGTGGTCAAGTTCTCAGAGCATCCACTCCTTGCCTTGTCTCTGAGGTGTGTTCAGGAACTAGTTTTGCTTGATCCAAGATTGTATTTTTGTTTCTTTTCAGGTTATCCACCATTCTGTTCTGAGACTCCTCAAGAGACTTATAAGAAAGTGATGAACTGGAAGGAGACCCTGACATTTCCTCCAGAGGTTCCAATCTCTGATAAAGCAAAGGATCTTATTTTAAGGTGCCAGCCCCATGGTTTGCCAGTTAATACAGCACTCATTTTCTTGTCTTGTCTCTGTATTCTGTGCCTCTCATGGCTTGTTTCACATGGGAAAACCCTGATGTTACAAACTGTTACATGCATCAAATGCTGAAGTCTCTTGTCAAATACTTTCATCTCTCAGGCCATTTAGTGGTTCCCTGACTAAACTGTGCTAAAAAGGAGCTCCCATGGAAGTGCTACTGCTCTGGCAAAATGTTTCTGCTCCTTATTTTGCCTATAAGCTTCCCATGGAGGGACACAAGTTCAAGCCTTTTGACAGAGCTGACTTCTTGGAGCATACAAATGTATCACAGTGCTTGCCGACCCATTTGTACTTCAGTATCTATTCTCAGGACAGAAATATAAATGTCTGGCTTTTTAGGCTTTATATGTTCTCCTGCTCTACTCTGGTCCTGAAATAGAAAGGTCACATTATTCTGTTGTGAAGGAATAGCACATCTTAAGTGTGGCATTGGACACCACATTCCTATACATAACCTTGTGTGTTGGTTTTGCTGTGGAAGTTCTTAGTCTGCTCCATTTATATGTTAAGAAACTGCAGCAGTATCAGTTCAGAAAGCTGTTCCATTTCTGGATGGAATGCTTTCATTTTCATTCTCCCTTCATTTTCATTCTTCCTTCCATCCCAGATTTTGCTGTGAATGGGAGCACAGAATTGGTGCATCTGGTGTGGAGGAAATAAAGAGTAACCCATTCTTTGAAGGGGTTGATTGGGAGCACATCAGGTAAGATGCTTTGCACAAAAGCAACTGCTCTTCTCTAGGGACTGCTCAGGCAGCCCTGATCTGCAGCAGGGAGCACCTGACTGGCATTTATCATATCCAGCTGTGGGTGAGAGCATTTTGTTCTCTGCAGTGCTGAGGTTTAGGTACCTTCAGTGTTCATTTTGTTAAGAAATGGAATGTGGCTGAATCCTGCTTTGTCTGCCTTTGAAATCTCAATGCTCCATCTGCTCTTCTTGGCAGAGAGAGACCTGCTGCGATTTCAATAGAAATTAAAAGCATTGATGATACCTCAAACTTTGATGAATTTCCAGAATCTGATATCCTTAAACCAACAGGTAAATGATTCTTTGATTCTCTATGTAAACCTTCTTCTTCTCCTGTAGAATAATCCTTCCTGTTAGTCAGATCTTACTAGATGCTGATTTTTTTTAATCATGACCAAATAGCTTGGAAACCTTGTGGTGCAGGGGGTACAAGCTGGAATTTGGGTTCCAGGAGATGCAGGCTTGTAAATGCTGTGGGAGTTGCCTGAGAAAGGGCAGCTCTCAGAGGCAGTAGAGCTTCCAGAAAGTTCAAATCTCAGCAGGGCCTGAGAGCCCAGTGCTGCCAGCTCCCCTCGGTGCTGATTCCTGCTGGCACTTGGAGTAGGGGTAGGGGAAAGTGGAGTTGAAGGAGATGCTTTGGTGTGAATCTCTGAAGGATCACAGCGTAGTCATTTGCTCCATGAGTTTAAGAACAGAATTCCAGACTGGTTTTGGTTGGAAGGCACCTTAAAGCTCATCCCATTCCACCCCCTGCCAAGGGCAGGGACACCTTCCATTATCCCAGGGTGCTCTAAACCTGTCCAGCCTGGCTTGGAACTTCCAGAGATTGGGGCATCCACCACCTCTCTGGGAAACCTGTGGCAGTGTCTCACAGCTCATATTGTAAAAAATTTCTTTCTATGTAGTCTGAATCTCTCCTCTTTTAGCTCAAAAAGCTTGTGCCATGTCCTGTGTCCCAGGAGTTCTTTCCTGGGGTTGAAGCACGAAGCTGCATCCTGAGTTGAGGATATTTTTTTCCTTTAGAAACATTCATCCAGTGTTTTGTATGAATATAAACTCTGCAGTTCCAAAGGATAATTCTATTGCTTCTATGTCTTCCCAGTGGCAACAAGCAACCACCCAGAGACTGACTACAAGAACAAAGACTGGGTTTTTATCAATTACACCTACAAGCGTTTCGAGGGCCTGACGGCCCGAGGAGCAATTCCATCCTACATGAAAGGAGGGAAGTAACACAGCTTTACCTGGGACTTCTCAGCTGTGGAATTCTGTTGCTGTACATTAAAGAACTTGTTCTTTTTTTTTTTAAAGAAAACTTGAGGGCTATCAGCTTTTGGAGAAGACTTCAGGACTCTGTTTTGTTACACACCTGGTTGTTATTAAGGATTTTTTTTTCCTGCACCATTGAAAAATTCCACATGTTTGCATCATCTCTGCTGCCAGCACCTTTTGCTGCTTCAGAAGTAAGAGTTTTTTTTTATATTTTTTGCCAGACTGTCCAGTCCATTGGGAGATGTGAGCAAGCTTTCCCTTTGGCATTGCAAAGCACGGGATTCTATGACTGCATCCAGTCTTGCATTAAGTGACAAACTCACTCTGCCAATTCTGCCAGCACTGTTTGCCCAGTAGCTGAGGACTCCAGGACAGAGGAAACAAAGCAATAATTGAAGCTTGAGACAGACAACTCTCCAGGAAAAACTGTCTAGTAGAAGGACACAACTCAGAAGGCCTTAACCTTACTTTGTAGTGCTGTTTTTATAATGTTCCTTGGAAGCCTCTTCAATAGCATTTCTCAGCTCTGTCACTGTGGCCTCCAGTTCTGGTGCACTTTACTTTTGGTACTAAGTGACCCTCAAGCCATTTAATATTTTTTCTAAATTAAAAGATTTTGCAACACTTTTTCTTTCCTAAATAGAGGAGAAATGGGCCATTTCCTCCTCTGAGCACTGAGTTTTTGGTTACTGTCTGTCAGGATGGATCCATAAACAATGCAGATAAACTACAGCTGGTCACAAAAGTGGGTCTGGAATTAGAGCAGAGGGAAGGAAATTCCAGGAACCTGATCCATGGTGGGCAAGTTGTGCACAGCTGGGACAGGCTGCTGCTGTTTCTTTGCCACCTCTGAGCTCTGCTGCATCTTCAGTGGTTTAAAGGCCCATTTTCTGTGGCCTTTTTGCTGCTGGTTTGGAGCAGACCAGGATCAGGCTGTTGCTCATGGAGGCCTGCCTGGTGTTCCCTCACAGAGCTGCTCTAGCTGTCCTGGCTGTACCATCTGTACTGGCAGTGTTCCATGGATGGTGCCTCATGGGGTCACTTTTGGGGCAGTGGAACCCACTGTGTCCACTCATTGATTGTTGCCTACTCTGATTTATAAAAGTACATTCAGTTCTGATCAGGGTCTCTCCAGCAGAGTCCCAAAGTGCCTTTCCTTGCCTAAGCCTCTCAGAACAAAACAACATTTTGGGAGGGAGGATTCTGTCTTGGCTGAGCTTTTCCTAATTCCTTTTTCTAACCACAAGCTCTACTTTGTGCCCATTTGTAGTTAACTGCACTTCAGGGGCAGGTGCCATTAACCCTCAGGCCTGCATGGTTCCAGTCCTGGAATTTACAATCAGATATAAAATACAATTCAAGGAGGTTTCTAAAAGTGTGTCTCAGTTAAATTGTCTTGGATTCCTGTGAACTTCTCTTTGTGCTGAACACTAACTCTGGAGTACAGATAAGACAAAGGTCCAGTGATGTCTCACAGGAAAACAAAAGGCTTCCAGGTCTGTTTAGTCCTGACTTTCTTGATTAGAAAATGAAACAAAATGGATTTTTAGTGGAACTTTTTTTTTATATAGGTGCTTTTAGGGAATGTTTACTTAGATGTCTCTTGACTCGAGTGCCATCCTGAAGGACTGGTGGGGGACTGCCAGTACTGTACAGAACTCATCAGGGTCCTCCCCTCACCACCCCTGTGCTTTTTGTACTTGTCCTACGAGTTTATGACTTGCCATAAGCAGTTCAGACAGCAGTTGGATCCTACCAAGCTGAAATGCAAAACTAGCCTTAATCAGAAGTCCCAGGATCTCTGTAGTCAGAAGGGCTCACTTGGATGAATGAGGGCTAATGGAAGGAATGACTTACAGGATCAGGCTTTCATCAGCTCATCCCTAGATCACATTCTGCTCCCTTTTGGCTTTGCATGAAGGACTGATGCCAACTTCTTAAACTGTTCCATCTTTATCCTGCAGTTTCTTCTAGCCATCTGAAAATGTTGCCTTATAAACCATTGGAATTAATGTAAGACCATTTTTTTTTCAATTCCTAACAGCTTAGTTACTGCCTTAAAATAAAAACAAAAGTTAAAATCCTTTGAAGCTGCTGTGGATTAGGAACAAATAATTTTAAGATAATAGCTGCATTCTTAGCCCTTTACTGAAAGGGACCAGCATTTTTATTTATAAATACCAAAGATGACGAAGCTAAACAATTTGAAGTTGTGATAAGTTGCTGTGAAAAATCAACTCTCTAGTACTGTGTATTGCACATTTTTAGTGCTGTGTTTGAAGTGGGACCCCTCAGGTGTGCCACTGGAGTCCAAGGTGAAGTTTTCAAAGGCACGAGGAGCAGTTGGGTACCTCATTCCTGTTGTCTTCCAGCAAAAGTTGGACGTCTTTGAATACAGTTCTGTTGGACACACCTTTGCAGCAGGAGGTTCTGTATCCCAGGTGCATTGTAAGCCTGCATCCTGTTCCAGTTTTTACCAGCATTAGGGAAAAAAGTGTCTCCTACAGTGTCTCCTTCCCAGGATCCATACTTCACTGCTAACAGTAAGGATTTTGTATGCCTGTTACATCTCCCATGGTAGCCAAACATTTTTACATTTTTTTGTGTTTTGAGGTTGTTTACTATCTTTTACGTCTTTTTTTTTTTTTTGAGCTGCAGTTGCTGGAGTTGTAGAAGTAATTCCAGTCTGAATTTCCAATGGATCTGAACACCTTATGCTGCCAGTGCATCTCTATCATGCCTAGCACAAAGCTGCACTAAGTGTTTCTTATCACTGTGCCCTGACTCTGCCTTAACCTTTACGATGAAAAAAGTGTGCTGTAAATATTTAAAAGCTGTTACAAAATTGCACTGTACAATTTGGCAGGTGTAGTCAACTTTTAATGGAGCGATCTCATTGTGTTGTGTAAATAAAATCCTCTTTGTAAACACACTCTTGTTGGACTGTTGTGTTCTACAGACAGGAATCTGGGAATCCTGGAATGGTTTGGAGCTCATCCATTCCCAGCTCCTGCCTTGAACAGGGACACCCTCCCAGGCTGCTCCAAGCCCTGTCAAACCTGGCCTTGGACACTTCCAGGGCCCCAGGGGCAGCCACAGCTGCTCTGGGCCCCCTGTGCCAGGGCCTCCCCACCCTCAGAAGGAAGAATTTCCCAATATCCCATCGAACCCTGCCCTCTGGCAGTGGGAAGCCATTCCCCTTGTCCAGGTCCTGATGAAAAGTCCTTCTCCACTTTTCTTGTAGCCTCTCCAGATAGGGGAAGGTGCTGTGAGGTCTTTACACAAATCCTTGTGTGAACTCTGAGTGCCCTTCCCAAACCATCAAGAGAGGCCTGGAGTACTTCCAAGGCTGAAGATGGAAATCAAAGCCAGACCTGCTCCAAAGCTGTATTCTTCTGAAGACAAGTAGGTAGAAGCAGAGAGCAGTTTTCACAGCACTGACCAAAAATACTGGGCTCTGTTAGAGATGCTGCAGTTTGTGGGTCAAGAAATGTTGTCTGTGCTGCCTTTAGAACATCACTGCAATTGAGCTTTGAGGTTCTCTCAGCCCAAACGGTGGGAGCACTTCCCTGCCAAACCAGGCTCTGGTGCCAAACTACTCCTAAGACTCTGGAATCACAACCCACACTTAATGAAGCAAGGAAGCAAAATCCTGTAGCTCTCTAGCCTGTTCTTCTACTCCACATTTAAAACAATTTTTAAAGCAGCCAAACAACTCACATGTAATTTATATTTTAATACAGAAAAGAAACCATACAACTGGGGTTCATACACAGCACAGGAGCACTTCAGTACATCTAGAGTAAGACAAAAGTTGACCTTGTACTTGAAGTAGGTGACTGTGAGAGGAGGAAAAGCAAACACTTAAATTTTGATTCAGTGTTCCAATGGGATTCACTCTACTAAAAAAATCTAAAATCCAAAATGAATAATTACTTGGGAAAGCCAAGAAACTACAGTGGGCAAGTGGTAAAAACTGCATGGAAATCATGGGAGCTGGATAACGTCCACCCCATGCTGAAGGTCCAGCTGATTGCACAGAGAACCACAAACTCCTACAGGCACTGAGAGTCTGTAACTCCCAGGAGGGGCTGGTGCAGTTTAATAAACTGCCTGAATCCTTCTAGAGGCTGAGAGGACCCTGGGCTCAGGGACACACTGGGTGGAATTTGGTTTGGCTGGATATGGTACTTCAGCTGTCAGATCCCAACAGGTGCCACTGAGGTGCAATTCTCAGCACCTGATGCCTTGACACAGTCCTGAGGAAGAGCTCTGAACAACACCCACACTTCAGTCCTTAGAGCAGAATGTGTGGAACCTCCAATTCCAGCTCAGCTGGGCACAACACTCATTTACTTAAACCTGACACTGCTGGGGAAATAAATACACACTGGAACACATAATCACAGAGCCTGGGAGCCACCACTGCCAGGCACTCAGGGCCTGGGGACAAGTTCCAGCACTGCTGGGCTCACCAGTGCTGGTGTCTGTGCAGAGAACAGCTCATCACCACGGCAAGGAGTGGGGCTGCTCTGGCCCCTGGTGGAGGTTCATGGTCCAGGTGTCTTCCTTTCTCTACCACATAAACAGCAATTCATCTGGAGCAATAATGGAGTGTCTGCACATCACCCCAGCTCTGTGCAGGCACCAAAGGACACTTCTCTCTACCAACCCAATGACACACAGGGAGGAGTTTTCAAAAGCAGTCAAGTGGAATTCGGGCATCTGAACACCTGAGACTCTTAGGAGGTCCTGAAATCTTCCCATAGGCACTTCTTTTTAGAAGAGATCTATTTGCTGCACTTGGGAGAGAAGCTAAGAACAGAAACACAGAGAATGGAACTTGTATCCATACTAATGGAAACTAAAATGTGCCTTGGCAGAGAATTGTTACTCATAACTAAAAATTTCTGCTTGATCTTGTAATGTTACCTGCACTGAAAACCACAAACACCTTAGCAGCAACCAGCAGCAAACTTCAGTGCTCAATCCACCATGCACCTGGCAGTCAGAAGGAAAACAATAAAAATTTGCTTGATAATGCAGCTCTGCCAAAAAAGGATCAAACTTTCTAGGGCCAGACTGATACCTACACCTCAGTTTTGCAAAGTCTGACCAACACCCACGCATTCCAGGTACCAACACCTTGGCCAGGGCAGCACTGACCTGCCCAGCTTTGTGAGGACCTCTGTCCCTCTCTTTCTTCATGAGTGGTTTCAGCTTTTCTTTGCACCAGCACCATGTTTAAAACCTCTGGTTTGGGTACACAGAGCCTTTACACAGCTATCCAAAGGGTTTGTGAGGCAGTCCCTTCTGGGTGCCCTCTCCTTGGCTGGGGCAGTGCAGAACTCAATGTGTGCTTATCAGGGGTTAAGCCAGTTCCTACAGGGAACTCCCACAGGGAATTCCTCCATGTAACTCCCACAGGGAACTCAGTGCTGCAGGAGCAGGACCAGGGAGGCTCCAATCCACCTGAGCTAAACCAGCCTGCAGTGTTCCTGTTCTTACAGTCACAGCTTTGTTTGCCCTAAACCCAATTTCCCAGAGCCTTACACAGATCAGGGTAACACACTCAGAGCAGCAAAGAAGAGTTGTTCCCAGGTATGGGCAATTTTTCTACTGAGGGCTGGTTTACTATTGGTATTTCTTACCTGCCTGACAGCAAAATGGTCCAGTCAGTCCCAGATTGGGAAGAAAGTAGTTGGCTTTTTAAAGCTGCAGCAGCAGCTCCTTTGAGAGTCTACAGCAATATTGACTGACTGAGGTTGATGAGACCAAGGATTTTACTCAGGTAGTACACTGGGAGCTCCTCCACTGGCTTTGTCTTAGCAGGGGGATGGAGAAGACAAACTCAGTCTTCAGCATGCACAGTTACCTCTAGAAAGCTTCTTACATCTATTTGGCTATTAACAGATTTATTTTATTGGTAAAGTATCAGCTACAGTCTCTTTTGGGTTTTCCTTCAGCAGGATCTACTCATTTTACTGAGCTTAACAGAAAACATCCCTAAAAACAATGATTCCATCTCACAAAGAAGTACAGATGGGGAATTCCTGTGAACAGGCATATGCTTCCCATAGAACTGGCTGCTCCTTCCCTAGGGCAGCAGTACACCACGCTGGATCCAAAGCCAGGTGGCAGTGCAAACAGATTCCTCCACGCTCAGGGTTTCGCTGGCACACTGTGCTACATTTCTGCTGGTCTGTCCTGCTTTGATGTTCATTCCTCTGTAACTCACAAAAACAAAGCTGTGCCTAATGGTAATAGAAAGCTCTCTCTTGACAGGCCCAGAATTTTCTCTCTCACGTCAAACAAGACGTCTCTACACACTTGTGCTCTTCTTTCAGAAGTTTAGATAAAATATTCAGCACCCACAATCCGGAAGCCTTTGTAGTAGAAACAACAGCTTATTTCTTTTTGTCTGAGGAGATGTTGCTTTTGATTGCACAATTAAGACTATGGAGTGTGGCTCTTTTATTAACATGCTTGAAATATGACAACGTAGCAAGAGCATGAACGAGGACAAAGCACCTTGCAGGAGTCTGTGTCCCATCACCTGGGATGAAACTATGGCGAGAGGTTCCCACGTCCAGCAGGATTCTCCACCCTGAGCCACACTAATCCGGTAGATCATTAACAACCATCTGGGAGAAGGGGGCATTCAGCCTGTCCAGTTCATCCACTTGTGGGGGGTGATGCATTATAACCTCGTGGTCCTCTGAAACATCATCCCCCACCGTGACCAGGTTTGTCAGGGATTTGCTCCTCACACACTGGAAATCAACGTGGCGGCTCTTGCCCTCCTCCTTCTCCCAGGACATCTGGATGAACGGGCGCTGCACGTAGTTGTAGATCACCTCAGAGCGGCCCCCAGGCCTCCTCTTCACCTTCTCCTTGCAGGTGGGATACCCTGGAAACACAGACAGCTTGTCAGTTCCACTGCACCTCTCTGACTCACAAAGGGACAACAGGATTCCAGAACATCCAAGCAGGAGTGACTGTGGGGTCAGGGTGGGACACATGCACAATGCAGCAGACAAATGCTCAGATTCCACATTTAGCATTATTGGCTTGCAAAAGACTGTTCTCTTTTCCTCTGCAAAGGAGTCCAGGAAGGTTGGACATCCTTAAAGAAGAAAAACTTAAAGCTCCAGGAGCAGATAATCCCCACGTGCCAAAAAATGAGCCAGAGAGGATGAGAAAGAAGAAGGAGCAGATAAATGAGGAGGACTATGAGGATGTCATGAGGTTATGTGGGGAGAAAATGAGGAATCAAGGCTGAACATGAGCCTGGGTGGGCAACAAGGCCAAGGGCACCATGGTCTGTCCAGCAGGCCCAGGGCAGTGATTGTCCTCTTGTGCCAGGCACTGCTGAGACACCTTGAGTACTGCGTTCACTGCGTTCAATTTTGGGCCCCTCACAACAAGGACATGGAGGGGCTGGAGCGTGTCCAGAGAAGGGAATGGAGCTGGGGAAGCAGCTGGAGCAGCAGGAGCAGCTCAGAGAGCTGGGAAAGGGGCTCAGCCTGGAGAAAAGGAGGCTCAGAGGGGACCCTCTGGCTCTGCACAACTCCTGTACAGGAGTGTAGCCAGATGGGAGGTCAGGCTCTGCTCTCAGGGAACAAGCTACAGGACAAGAGGAAACAGCCTCAAGCTTTGCTGGAGGGATTTGGATTGGATATGAGGGAAAATTTCATCACCAGGGCTGTCCAGCCCTGGCACAGGCTGTCCAAGGCAGTGGTGGACTCACCATCCCTGGAGGGATTTAAAAGATGTGTGATGTAGCACTTGGGAATGTGGGGGCTTAGCAGTGCCGGTTAATGGTCAGACTCAATCATCTCAGAGGGTTTTTCCAACCTAAATAATTCCATGATTCTCTGACAACAGGGTACAGTATTGTGTGTATTCAGTCTGCAGGTGCTGCACAGCACCAGCTATTCTGTGAGCAAATAATAGCTACTATAAAAATAAGTCTCCCAGGACAGAGCCCAGCATTCTCTAAGCTCCCTAAGGGAATGCTTGGATCAGCAGGTGGAAGCATCTGACTCCCGTTTCCTGTTTACTCAGTCCTAAGGAGACAAGTCCTTCTCATACATGTTACGTATCTTTTACTTTCCTCTAACTTTTCCCCCTGGCCAATTTCAGTGGAACAGAGTTTTTTCTTTACCTACAGTAGAGGTAAAGGATGCTGAGTTTTAACTGGTTTCGTAAAGATAAATGTAAAACACAGAGCAAACAAGGAAATGCCTGGAGACCTGAAGAAATCTGACTGTGGAGGCACCTGGTTATGAATTTCCCTTGCTGAAAGGGAAATTACCTTCGATGCCAATGCGAATGTTCTTCAGGCCCCGTTCCTTTAACACAGCTTTTGCCACGTCCCGGTTCTCGATGTACTTGAAGAATCTGTACAGCTTGGAACTGTAAAGAACTTGAGAAATAAAAGGGTTGATTAGAATCTACAAAGAGGAACCCTGTCCCTGCTTCTGACATGCCCTGCTGTGCCAGAAGTCAGGTGTGGATTCCAAGAATTACTTCAGGTGTCTGTTTTCCTCACTGGGATTAATTGCACTTCCTTGTGGGAGGGCAGAGATGCACATCAAGGTCTCGATAGACTGGGTGGTGATGGGAGTGTAAAGCAAAGAATATTCCCTCACTAAGGAGCCAGGAAAAGGCTGAGGGGGAGGCAGAAACAGCAGGAACAGTGCAGTGAGTGCTGGGATCAGTTCTAACTAGCCAGGAATCCTGCCTCCAGCAGCACCAGCTCATATAGAGCACACAAATAAAGGCTCTATGCGCCAGCATCTCCATTTGGAGGAAGCCAGTTTGGGAATGTGTCCTTTCCTTGTGGCTGGGTGTGTGTGGAACAGAGTGCAGAGCCCTTACTTTGTGAGTACTCCTCTCCCATGGGAGGTGGGTGATCCTCATCCCAGTCCACGGTGTCCTCATCGGTCAGCACAACGATGTGACACTCCCGCTCCCCCTTCCTCGCGCTGTCCACCATGATGGGCAAGATCAGCTCCTCCAGGTAGCTGTCAAACTGCTTGTGAGCCCCATCATTGGACAGCTCGTGTAACAGAGCACCTGAGGAGACACAGATCACAGGAGCTCTGCTACAGCATGAAAATAGCTCTGCACTTCCCAGATCCATCCCACAGCACAGCCAGAGTTCTTCAGACAAAATGCTCAACATATGTTCAGACACACTGACAGCCTCCAGATCCAGAACTGGCAAAGTCAGAAGTGCAGACTGTATTTCAAATGGGTTGCAAATTGCACTGCAGAACCATTCCATTCCCATTAAAAACCCAGCAAGCTCCAATCAATACAGTGAAACAGTAACAGACTGAATAATTAATTCATTATCATACTTAAGTTGAATTTCCAGCAACAATCTCTGCCCTTGAAAGTAAATTTTGCTGCCTTCTCTGTGATCACTCACCAGAGAATTGGGCAGGAAATTCCACCCACAAGCCTGTGTTATGATACCACACACCCCATTTCGGTAAAGTGCATTTCACAGACCTGCCTGTGTTAACAGGACTTCTTTTTGCCAGCATGCCCACCAAAAAGCTGCTCCCAATTAACTCCCTTCATGACTAGGAATTCTGCTACTTTCCAGATTTGGTATCTTTGGTTCCTGCTCTGCCCATCAACCTTTAGCTTAAATTATTCACAATTCTCTGGTACATTTTGGATAGGGGTTATAATCCTGCTTTTAGCCTTCATTTTGTTGGCAGTAGCAGCAAGCTCTGCACATTCTCTGTTAAAAAGAGACTAAAATGTTTATACTTGCTTTTGGAGCAAAGAGCCAGTATTCTGAAGGATTCGGTTGCTTCACTTTGGATTGAAGCAGCCAAAAGGAAGCTGTTTAAATGCAACTTGAGCCCCAGTGAAATCCACTTGTTCATGCTCAGACTAAAGCATGAGATTAAGAACGGCACTGAATCAGGATCAGAGTGCTGAACACCCTGTAGATGATCTCCTAAGAGTTGACTTCTCTCCATACTTACTTAAATCTTGACATTTGATTGTGTTGAAATCAAAGTTTATGCAGAGGTAATCACACGTGTCTCGAAGGTCTGGGATGGAAATCCCATCAGGGCAGTTAATGATTCCAGTTTTATAATAATCCTGTGAATAAAAGGACAGTTTTTGGAGAGAAAAATTAAGAACATCTTAGACTATGATAATTCCTAATTAGGTCTTTATTTTTTTAATGATATTGGAAAGATACTGAGAATATTTATAGCTCTGTGTACAGTAAAACAGCCCTGCTTGTCCGAGAATCTACATCCTTTTGCACATCCTCTAGGGTCTGATAAATGAGCTCCAGTTAAAACTTTTCCATGGCACAGGGTTTCATAACATCTTTATATGCAACCACAAGGTCAGGATACAGCTCAGGAATTACAACAGCAGGACACAGAAAAGGTAAAAGGCAACATGAGCAAATATCTGAAATGTGGCCTTATGCCAAAGACTGCTACATTTTTTCTTTAGAAATCACAATGCAAAATATAAAACCAGAATGTCCTAGGGAGTGCAGCTGCCTGGAGATGGCTCAGCTGTGCACATGTGACAAACAGATTGTTTTTTTCTTTTCTCCCCACCTGCAGAGCTGCCCTTACCAGCACGGTGCGGAACACGGCTGAGCTGATCCCCTCTGCGATCTCGTACTCGCCCTTCTCGTTTGGCCGGGTGAAATTGTATTCCCTGCCTGGCCCAAACATTCTGAAGAGGTAAAGAACTATGTAAGTGCACAAGAACATTGAAACGCTTTTATTCCAGAGGAAAACAGGTGCATTTGAGTTAAAAAAATTCTTCTTTGTGAGGGTGAGGACCTTGGCAGAGGCTTGACAGAGAAGATGTGAATGCCCCAGCCCTGGAAGTTCCAGGCCAGGTTGGATGGGGCTTGGAGTAACCTGGGATAGTGGAAGGTGTCCCTGCTCATGGCACAGGAGGGAATGAACTGAGCTTTAAGGTTTCTTGCAGCAGAGGCCATGCCATGGTTCTGTGATGAAGCCCAGCAGTGACCGAGATCCAGTAACTTAAACCTTCACTCCAATCTCTTCCTTAGTAAGTAGGGACAAGAGATGGCTCAGGGAGGCCTGGCCTCCGTTGCTATGGCTACTGCATTCTAAGGAACAAGCCAAAGGAACAGATCATTCAGACCTGGGGCAGAAAATCCCCTGGCAATAAAGCCTTTGCACTGACTTACACCAGATAACTCCACATGGCTTCTGATGCCTTGTTTTACACATTAACCCATGCAAGGGTCAGTGACCCAACAGAACACTTTGGTCAGAGAGGGGGAAAATGCTGGCCATACAGCACACGAGCATTTCTTGATGCAGCAGCAGGCTCCAACCCCCCAGCAGGAGCTGAGTAACTTCACTTTTGGGAGAGTGTTGAGAGGTGGCAGCAGGAGGGGATGGAGCATTATCATATTCCCCATTCAGGAGGAAGGTTATCAGCTGGGGACAGATGTACAGCTTACAGACCAGGTAAACACGTGGGGAGAAGGCAAAGGGAAAAAAAACCTTTGGCTAAAACTGCATTTTTTGATGGACGTGGACCAAAAGGAGACTTATCTAGAGAATTACCAACTCCCCATCTGGTCAGGTCTTCTGGGCCTCACTCAGCCTGACTCAGGTCACCGTGTGTACAGATGAGATCACAAAACAAACATTACATGTTTATTCAATTAAAAAAAATTTAGACTGCATTGAGGCACCTTGAAGGTAACAGAAGGGACCCACCTTCCCAGCATGGTGTCAGGGTGAGCAGTGAAGATCTGGGGATTCACTGCAAAGCGGGTGCCATCCACCACCAGGGTCACTTTCTCTGGAGCTACTGTCTGGGAACTGCTGCTTGAAGACAATGCACAGCACCCATGGCGTTCCTGGGTATTAAAATATTCCAGCTGTCTCTTATTTCCATCTGGGATATGGCAGTTGTGAGGCTCTTCAGGAGCAGACAGCATGCTACTGATCTGGGGACTTACTGGGCAAGTGTTGTGTCGGCATTCAGAATCCAAACCTGAGGGATGCAAACAAACATTGCAAAGGGAGAATTTATTGAAAAACATCATTTCATAGTAACACTTCCTACTGAAATGAGAAAACTGACTCATGCAACAATTAAGGATGCCATAACTGTCAGGGTGATGTTATATGACATAAAACTAGGCTGTTATTGAACTGAACCAGCAGCTGGATGTTTTGGTGATCCATGGTGCTTAATGTTCCTTGTTAAAGCAAGATGGATTCAGATGCAAAGGGCAGGAGCACAGGAATTAAACAAGGCCAGAAATACAGACCCAGCCTGCTGGCAGGACTGCCACAGGGAGCTGAGCAGGAGCACACCCCTGCCCAGAGTGGTGTCAGGCAGCAGTGCCCAGTGCCAGCCCGTGGTGGGCACACAGGACTGTCCAGGTGCCTGCAGTGAACCTGAGCAGGGCCAGCCCCAGGCCAGCCAGGGCATTCCCATGGGATGGCCTTGCCAAGATGCTGAACTCTGCTGTGAACTCCTGTCCTTTAGAGCAGCTTGGCACAGGCAGGGCACATACTCTTCAGTGCAAACTGCCCTGTGATACTGAAACACCTTCCAAAGCACAACACCCCTTAAAGCCCAAAAAATAATCTCCCTTAAAGATTACAAGGCTGAGGGCATTATCCTTACCCTCAGTCCTGGGAACTGCAGGGCTGTGACCTCCTAACACCACAGAACTTTCTTCTGACTCATGGGCTGCTCCAGTTCTGTTTTCCACAGGACAATTGGACTCCAGATTTCTCAACCATTCTGTGCCCCCAGCACAGTTCCCATTCATGCTGGGCCTCCGTGCTGTGAGGAGTTGGTGGCGTTTCCTGAGAGAAGAGCTGGAGAGAGAATCCAGATTGTTAGTTTTGGGAGGAATTCCCAAGCAATGAAGTTCAAATCCCTGTATTTGGTATCACAAACAAGATCCCTCAGGCTCAAAAGGCACTTCTTCAGGTATTTAACTGTGTTTCAGAGGCTTATGGTGCTAGTTATGCCCTTACCCTCTCGTGGGAAGAGGGAGAAAAAAGAATTTAAAGTAATTGTTTAAATTAAAAGTCTATTAAATCTAATTAATCTATAGATCTTCACTTTTTTAAAGCTAAGTCTAAAGCCACTGATGTCTTTAGATCACATGTGTGTTCCTGCAAATACCTTCCTGGCAACTCCTTCAGACCTCTACAGTCCTTTAAAAATTTTATATTCTTGACTCCTAGACTAAAAAGTTCCTATTCTTGACTCCCAGTCCTGGCCAAAAAAACATGGTTACAGCCCAAAATATAACATTGTCCCAGTTACCAGCTCAGGCATTGCCTCTCAACCACTCTGAGCTTTGACAGGAGGTTCCCTGCTCCCAGCCATTGCTTGGTTTTGGTTCTTGATTTATGCCATGCTGTCACACAGTGCTCCCCCCAGTATTTAACCCACTACAGACCCACAACAAACACTTGGATGGTGCAGAACAGCCAGGGCTGGAGCAGCTCCCCACACGATCTTTAAGCACTGCCACTCAGATCTGGAATGCCCTTCCAGCATATGAAGACACACAGCTTCCTTTTTTCCAAGAAAAATTCCTTCCTCCTTCTATCTTTAAGACCCACTTCACTTCTTTGTATCTAACAGATCAGATCTCTTTGCTGTCTCTTTCCCTCATCCTCTCAATTTGTTTTGCCCTGGACAAGAACCAGCTCTCCTTTCTTGGCTTCAACTCTTTTCCTTCCACTCTCTCAAACACAAACCACCAATTTCCTCATTAATGAATTTTTCCACTTTCCCCCCTGCAGAACAATTGTCCTGTGTCTTTCCCTTGGCTGAATGGAGACTGCAGGGCCTGCGGGTGCCATCTCTGACGCCTGGCAGAACACTACAGATAAAACACAGCACCAAGAAAACAGCAAAATGCCAAGTCAGAGGTGCTGAGTTTTCTGGCCAGCACCTGCTGAGGGTGAAGACCTTAATCAACAGCTCAGTGCTAGGTTTCAAGCCCATCGTTACTGGCAGTCTTTATTCTTAATTTTAATTCTGGCATTTTATTCTTAATGATAATTTTAAAAAGGAGTAACAATTCATTCCTTTTGTTCTGTAAAACCAATTCAAAGTTGCCAGCATATTATATCTGTATATTTTTAGAAAATCTGCTGCATACACATCATGTGATGGTCATCCAAAGGAAGATTTTTGGCAACAACAAAACAATTTCTTTTTTTTAAAGGCTCTGGCTGGCAGCACAGTGACACAAGGAGTCCCCAAGGGTCATCTCAGTCCCAGCAACCTGAACAGCATCCAGAGCACTGCCTCCCTCTCTGCTCTCACCAAATACCCAGTGTGGGGAAACTCCCTCTCCCCACACCTTCCAGGCTGCTTTCCTGTCCTGGCTGCCTGAACCCTGGAGAAACCCCTCAGCAGTCCCAGCAGAAACCCCTGTGAATGTGGCCTTGTACCTGGGAATAGACTCATGGAATATACTGAGTTGGAGGAGAACATCAGTGTGAGAGTTCACCTCCCAGCTGGGCACAGGACCACCCACAAATGAACTGTGTGACCAAGCATCCTCTAGGGAGAATCATGGAATATCCTGAGCTGGAAGGGATCCACAGGGATCACCAAGCCCAGCTCCTGGCCCTGCACAGACAGCCCAACAATCCCACCATGTCCCAGGAGCTCTGGCAGTCTTGGGCTGTGCCCATTCCCTGGGGAGCCTGTGGGATGAACCTTTCCTAACATCATCAGTGGGATGGACCTGGTCATACATGCACAAATCTTTTACCTGAACAAAGGTAACACAAACTCTGTGTGAACAACGTGAGCAATTCTCTGCTCTCTTCTGTGTTGGGGCAGCAAAGGGGTCCTACAAAGTTCAGCAGTGCCGGGCACTGGGGCACAGGGGTGTGGAGAGAAATCTAAATATGAAAACCCACATACTCTAAAATGCCCTGAAGGGGAAAAAAAGCCCAAACCACCCCCCCTCAAGCCTTTAAATCAATTCCAGAATTGACAATATCCTGTGGAATAAAAAGCCAACTATTCCCATTTCATAGCACTGTAATTATTGTGAGGAAATGGAATTTTTCAAGACTACAAATGTTAAAATATGTGTACAAATAATATTGTGATTTCACACACATTCACTGAATTATTACATTTTATGTTTTGACCCTGAGATTAGCTCAGTTGGCTGCAGCATGATGCTGATAACACCAAGGCTGTACATTCAATCTCTGCATGGGTCATTCACTGAAGAATTGGATTTAATGATCCTTGTGGGTTCCTTTCAGCTCAGAACATTCTGCAATCTGTAATCTGAACCAAAATGCTTTAAAATTTGGTAACTGAACTGAAAGCTAAAACCTGTTTTTTTAAATGCTGTTTGATTTACTTAGGGAAAAGTATTTTGAGATGGGGAAAAGAATATCCTTGTCAAGTAGATATATAACCATAACCCTAATCCTAGGGGAAAGCCCTTAAGGGGAGTGATTCTTGAGACTTCCTGGCTGTCAGGAGGAACCCAGAACACTGGGTTGGAGGGACCTTAAAGCATTTCAAGGGACACTTCCCACTAGCTCAGGCTGCTCAGAGGAACAGACACCACACTGGGCTGTGGCTCAGGAACTCTTTTCCCCCTGTATTAACTTTCCTATATTGAAACAATATCCCTGACAGAGCTGATGCTACCACACTCACCAGGGAACAGAATTTACTCTGTGAGCTGACAAGAACTCCATTAAGAAAACAAGATAAGCATAAAATTTATTTCTTGGGCCTCTTTCTTCCAGGAGTGCTCAACTGCTGCAGCTCTGCCAACAACCTCCCCTTGGGGTGCCTGAACAATCTCTTGATTATTTAATGCATTACTCAGCAGAGAGGAGAAATTAGGCAGGAAATCAGATGAATAAGCAGAGTATATGAAGGCAAGAGCAGCTTTATTCAGGGACACTTAGACTCCATAACTTCCCCAGAGCTCTGCCTGACAAGCCCCATTTAAGTGATGTCAAATAGCATGAAACAGCAACAGACTGAATTTCACAACAACCAAACTGGGTTGGGTGAATGTTGAAATCTTTGTTCATCACCTCAAGCTCTGAATTAAATGCAGAGAGACCCTGCACATCCTTCAGCAGAGTCCTTAACTACAGCAGCACAGAAATTATTTACAGAATTATTTACAGAACTATCCCCAGTTACACAGGAACTACAATATACCAATTTTCCCTTGTCATTCCCCCCTTCTGCTGCTTAATCTGCTACACAGGATTGTCAGGGAAAAAATGCTCCAGCTGTTTGACACCTTTCTCCCCCTTCTTTTCTGCTACACAAAGTTGAGTTCAGCAAAATCTGCAAAGAACAGCTGCTCTTTGCATCGTGGTGGCTCTCCCAAGCATCAGATCTGACATTCCTCTTTCCTGGAAGTGGAACATCCAGTCCTGCTGATCACCCAACCCAGCTCAGGCTGATGGCATTTCCCTGTCTCCTGGCCCCTCTTGGCAGGCCAAGATCCTGCAAGTTGTGTGTCAGCAGAATTGAGGGAAATGAGAAAACATCTTTTGGCACATCTGGCTGGTACAATAAATCCCCAAACTGGTCATTTAATGAGACAAATATATTGCAAACACACCCAGAACCCAGTGGGGAAACAAGTACATAAAGACTTCAAGGCCAAACTCCTGCCTGACCAGCTTACAAATGTCCTGGTTTCCTTTCATGCCCAGGATCAAGGAGAACTACCCGTGGTGAGAATGAATGCCTATAAATAATAATTAGCACCATTCAGCTTCAAAGCTTTTTACAAATATTAACTGCTCACTGTTCCTAAGAGCCCTGGGAAGCACTGCAGGGAAGTGTTTTATGAGAGAAAACAGGGACACAGAGGCAGAGACTTAATCCTCAGGATGACAGCAGCAGGCTCACTCCTACTCAGGTGCTACTCTGACTTGGAGCACGTTCTCTACTCAGCTCCCCAGCCCTGCACCAGCCCTGTGCTAGCAGGACAAGCACTCCCAGGTTACCACCCTCCTTGGAGGGCTCCTTCCATGCACATTTCCACCCTCTGGCAAGTGTAAATTGGCTGGTACCACAGAATGGCTCAGGAGCAGTGAACAGGCACCCTGATGATGTCTTTCCTCACTTCTCTGTGACTTCTGTGCTCAGATCCTGAAGGATCAGGTAAGGACCAGTCCATAGAGGAGCTGAAGCCTCACAGCTGCATTGTGGGAGCTGAGCACTCAGGAGCAGCAAAAGCCCCATGTCACATTCAGCACTAAAGGTCAGAGAAAGAGCTCCTCCAGCCAGAGGAAGGCTGGGATTTTAATTTTTTTTAAAGGGAATTAGCATCAGAATCAAAAATCAAAACTCCCATCTGGCTCTGGCTGCTGGTTTTGCCATACTTGGAGAACGTGGGCCCCTCCTTCCTCTGGAACACAACAATGTCAAGAATGAGCTGTGCAACTGCACAAACATCTCTGTTCTCCAGACCTTGTGCTGGTGGTCCCACTGAAATCATCTCTATTTCAACTTGACTACAGCCTTGTCTTTTACTGAGGGAAAACCATGGAAGTAATATTTAAATTGTTTTTAATGTCAAAGTGGAAACACTTTAATTTTGAAGTGCACCATAGGTACAAACAATTCATGCTGCAAATACTTTGCAGGCATAGAGAGGCTGATTCCTGTTCTTTGCAATCCTTAAGGAAGTGTTCTGGAATGCAAAGAGGCTGTGACATCTTCAGCACGTTATCCTTCCTCACCCTAAGGAATCTAAGGCACATCCAAAGCCACTTCCCAGTGCTTCCCACAGCTCTCACCCCATTACTGGAAGAGCTGAGTGGCCTCACTTGCACAGAGCACCATGAACAAGGTGATGTGTGCTGTGAAAAGAAACTCAAATACTGCAACGTGGCCAGCAGAGAAAACCCATTTAGGTACAGCACATTTATTAAGCAAGAGAAAACAAAAGCATCAGCGCAGATGTGCTGGTTTCTACTTTTTATTTATTGTGTTACATAAATACAGTATTTTATTATATTTATAAAGATATACTCCTTATCACTGGAATTTTTTTAAAGAGCCATTATAGATTATTTTAGATATGAGGAACTTAATGGAAACTTCAAAGAAAAATCATAAAAACCCTAGCTGCCAAAATCCATTGAGGAGTGAAGCCTTTGCCACAGGACCTGACAGCTTATATAGGGTCTCACTGTCATCTGGCATGGCAAGAGAGAAGATGTAAGAGTGTAAAGAATAGAAATGAGTGGCTTTACTTCACCATTTGGTTTGCAAACGGTGAAGAAGGACCAGCAGTGAGTGAATCAGCTGGTGAACAATCCTCCACTCTTCCTAAACCACAGCCTAACCATCATGACTGAAATAAAACTCCAAACAACTAATTTTTAAGGTGACAACACTCCTTGAAGTCTACAAAAACATTCCCATGTACAATTATTCTCAGAAATATGAGCAAGCAGGAAACACGCGCACCAGGGTGTGCCTGACCTAATTCCACAGCCCTGCACTGAGAACAAGATGGATTTCTGATGGAACTGCACGTCCCTCCACAGTGGCTAAAGCCTGGCTTTAATTTGTGTCCTGGTTTAACCCCAGATGGCAACTGAGCCCCAAACAGCCACGTGCTCACTGCTCCCTGGTGGGATGGGGAGAGAACTGGAAGGGTAGCTCGTAGGTTGAGATGCAGATATTTTAATAGGTAAAGGAAAAGTGAAGGTTGTGTGGAGATCTCACAGCACCTTCCAGGATCTGAAGGGGCTCCAAGGAAGCCAGAGAGGGACTGCCCATAATGAACTGTAGAGAAAGGACAAAGGGGAGTGGCTTCCCACTGCCAGAGGGCAGGGTTAGATGGGATCTTGGGAAGGGATTCTTCCCTGTGAGGATGGGCAGGCCCTGGCACTGTGTGCCCAGAGCAGCTGTGGCTGCCCCTGGATCCCTGGAAGTGTCCAAGGCCAGGGTGGACAGGGCCTGGAGCAGCCTGGGATAGAGGAAGGTGCCCATGCCCATGGAAGGGGGTGGAATATGATGAATTTTAAGGTTCTTTCAAACCCAAGCCAGTCTGGCATTCTATGACTCTATAAAAGCTGTGCATGCAAAAAAGGAATTAACTCCCCACTTTGCACGGGCAGGAAGGTGTTCCATGCCCAGGAAAGCAGGGCTCCATCGCCTGGGAAGAAAAACACCACCACTCCTAACCCCTGTTCCCTCTTCCCCCAGCTCTGTATGCTGAGCATGATGCCATGAGGAGTGGAATATCCCTCCCTGGGTCAGCTGGCCTGGCTGTGTCCCCTCAGCTCCTGTGTACCCCCAGCCCACTGGTGGGTGGGGAACAAAACAGGCCTTGGCTCTGTGTGAGCCCTGCTCAGCAATAATTAAATCACACCTGTGCTCTCAGCCTCTTTTTTCCAGCAAAAATCCAAATCTAGTACAAGCTACTAGGAAGAAAACTAACTTTCTATCAGCCAAAACCAGCATAAATTCTTAAAAGGTCTCCTTAGAATATGCCAAAAGTTTCTCTAAACAGAAAAGCAGAGAACTAAATTAGCAATTATTGACTTTCCACTTTCAAGAGGAAAAGGGCAATCTCATGGGTTTGAGATAAATAAGGAGAAGTGCTTCCTGTACCTAAGGATTACAGGAATCAAGGTATAATGGTAAGGTATAAACCACAGCAGGGAATGCAGCACAGAGATAACAGATCTTCCCTGGGCTGGGTAACATTGGTTAAGTAAAAAAGCAGCCATAAAACTTGATATGAAAAATTGTAATATTGGCAAGTAGGTAGCAAACCAAGTTCTAATTTTCATAATAACTATTTGCTTCTGATCATCAGATGAAGACTTTCCCAGAGAGAGAGAGAAAAAGAGAAAAAACAAACGATTCTGCCTGTCAGGCCAGTTCACCTGCAATAAAAAGTTCCCAGTCACAGAGAGGCATTCCAGAGGGATGTGCAGAGTGACAAGAACTCATCCAGTAGAAAGAAATGCAAAAAGTGAAATGTTCTCCTCCATGAAAAAATTAGACCAGATCTGATGGCTCATTCTCTAACTATGAAGGACCTTAAAGCTCATCCAGTGCCACCCCTGCCATGGCAGGGACACCTCCCACCGTCCCAGGTTGTTCCAAGCCCTGTCCAGCCTGGCCTTGGACACTTCCAATGATCCAGGGGCAGCCACAGCTGCTCTGGGCACCTGTGCCAGGGCCTCAGCACACTCAGAGGGAAGAATTCCTTCTGAATATCCCACCTATTCCTGCCCTCTGGCAGTGGGAAGCCATTCCCCTTGTCCTTGTCACTTCAGGCTCTTGTCCCAAGCCCCTCTCCAACTCTCTGAAGAGCCTCTCCCTTTAGGCACTGGAAAGGAGCCTAAGGTCTCCCTGGAGCCTCCTCCTGTCCAGGCTGGACATCCCCAACTCTCCCAGCCCGGCTCCTCAGGTCTCTCCCAACCAGGGAATTCAGAGTTTCGAGGCTGAGCTCCAAGCACTGCCCTGTGCACCTGAACCAACAGAGATGCTCAGGGCAAGGTGAGACTTGGCAGGTGTGGGGCTGCCAGTCCCTGGCACCTGGAGCTGCACCTGGAGCACTGCAGAACATGGAAGTGCATGCACCTGGACTGCACCAGAGAGATAAACATCTAACTGCAGCCTTCACGTGCTTTTCACAACTTCCTACTGATCCTCATTTCATTTTCCCAACACAAACACAAGCAGAAAATAAAAGCTGATTTAGAGGTTGAACCAGCACAGGCACACGACAAAAAGCTTTCCCCTTGTTATGAAATAACTCTTATCAATATACAGAGGATTCATTTTCCATCTGGGTTCAAATGATAGATGGAAAATAATGGCCAGCAGGCCTGATGCAATGCAGGACAGCCTGAAAATGTTGGCAAGAGACAGCAAGGAGGCTGATGAAATGCTTGATTGTTTCTCCCATTCTGTGCACAGTGCTGCACTGTTAGCAAAGTTTACTGACTTACTCATTTACTTGAGGCTCAACAAAAATTCACTGTTCCTGCAAATGCAATTCAAAACTACAGTTGGCAATATGGGTTTAAGGGTTGAACACTGCACTTGCACACCTTGATTTAAGACCTGGGGGTCACCAGGTCCTTCTATCAGCACCAGCACTCAGTTTATGCACTGAACTGACTCCTCATCAGTGCCCCACACTCACAGCAGCTTTGCTTTTGCCAATTTACAATCACCAAGACTGATACCTGCAATAAAATAATGGAGATTTATTAAGTGGATGTAACCTATTATAGACTTTCCCAAATTAGGAGGTGGCAGCCTCATCAACAGAACAGATGAAATGCACCCAGCAGTGCAAAATTCCTCACCAAGTGGCTGCTTTTTTATTTCCCTCCCTCTGAGGCCCAGGGTATTCATGTTAGAGAGGAAACCCAAGCAAACTGAAAAGGGTATTTCCTCACAATACTGGAATAAAGACAATCATCTGAAAAATTAGATTTGATCATCATAAAGGGCTTCTTACCACTATGGCAGTGGCAGCTTTTCTAGTGCTATCTGATTAAATTCTGCACTTTTAATAAAGCTGGCCATGCCCATATAGAATACAAAGCTCCTTCCTTGGCAGAAGGTTGGAGTGTGCAGATCTGATCAGGGAAAAGGGGAAAAAACTGGGGCAAAAGATGAGCTGTTACAAATATAAGCAGAATATTTTTGTCTAGAGACAGGAAAAACAAATGTTCCCTGCTAAAATAAACAATACTGAGCTAAATGAAGTTTTAAGGCAGGTGACACCTGTGAGTTACACTTTCTCTTCACCTGTGTAAAATTAAGCTACAAATACTTTGCTGAAAGCCTAAAACAGGAGTAAGTGCTGCAGACAACAGAGTTTGGCTGTGTTCTCTGTTCTACCATTTGCTGCTGAAGTACTTATAAAGCTTTCAGAAAATCCCACACACTTCAGCAAAGCTTAAAAGCAAGAGCTGCTTTTGGATTTAAAAAAGCTTTTATTTCTCAACTTTTGTTCTTAGGCAGTTAAATCAAAATTGGTTCCAAATTCCCACGATTTCAATTCCATTTATATTATGAAAAATCCAGTTTTTCAATTATAAACTGCAGCAACAGCATAAGGACAAGAGCATTTCTGAGGGAGTTCTAAGAATCTGATCCACCTGCAAGCAGCAGAGGCTCTGAGCAGAACTGATCAGCCACGTTTCCTGGTGTAACTCTGGAGCAAACCCTCTCTGTGCCAAGCACCCCTCACTTACTGCCGGCTCATCTGCGCTCGGTGATCCCGAATTCCTGCTGCAGCACAGGGAAGCACCAGGGCACAGCAAAGCTTCGCAGTTTAAACTCTTTGAGCAGCACTGGTCACTCCCCCAAAGCCCGGGCGGCTGATTCATGTAAATATTTCAGGTTAAAAGTCCCAGCAGTTGATTCATGGAAAGTTTGAATAGAAACTGTGAGGTAACAGCTTTAAGTCTCTTTCCAGTAAAATCCTCCTGAATATCTCTGTCTTTCTCCAGATTCCTCATTCCAATGGTTTTTGCAGGAATTGTGTGGTAGAAAAGGCTCAATTTCATTAAAACCTTGATGCAATTTGGTAAAACACCCTCTTACCACACATCTCTTAGACAGGCAGAGAGGAATTAGCCACCAGAGTTTTTGGTTATGTACATAAGTATGTGCAGATGGATTCCCAAGCCCAGGAGCCCTAGGACTTGGGCCCAAGCAAATCTACAGTAACTGAGGATAAAATGAGTTCTTTTGAACTGAGGAGCCTCAGTGAGAACCACCACTTCCCTCAGTGCTCTGGGGCCACAGCCAAGGCAAAATATGTTTATGTCATCTGGAAATGTTACCCTCTGTCAGCTCAAATATTAAAACAATCGATTCTATTTCTTACTGCTTTCCCTTAAGATACAGCTGGATTGCTCAGAGACTGCTCCAAACACAATTTCAAAAAACAACAGAATTAAATACACCACACATCATAAATAAATGCATTTTTGAAGAGTCTAAACAGACAGGAAACTATTTTCCTCCAACTCATGCCGGTGATAAGGCACATGTGTCCTGACAAGTGTGAATGAAAGATACCTTTAGAGACCTCAATCCAAGCAATACAGCATAGAAAAAAAAATCCAAGTCACTAATTTACTAACTTTTCTATGCAAAAACTTGTTATTACTTTTGGTTTGGGGGCAAGATTTTATTTCTTTAATGTCCAATTCTCTCATATGTCTAGATAGAGGTGCAATAAAGCCTCCGTGGCTTGGTAAAGAGGCTGGGGGAATGTAAACAATAAGAACCTCTAATCACCAAGAGGTGTTGTCCCACACCAGGTGAGGCTGGTGGCCACCATCAGGAGAAAGAATAGATTAATATATTTTTATGTATCATTTACATGTTTTTTATAATATATCTATTAGCTTTTATAATTACTCTATTTGTTTCTAGCACAGAAACTGTCCACTGTGGATCTCCTGAGCTGAGCATTCATTTATTACCAGTGTTTTTTGAAGTACACAAGTTTTGGTTAATTTAAGTAAAAATTTAAAATTCAGCAGAGACAATATTCTAAACCAAAATTCCTTTCCTCATTTGGTTTTGGTTTGTTACAAAAAGTAATCTGACATTTCAACTATGGCAAAAAAGCAGCTACTTGCTCTGACTCTTATTTTAGAAAGGCTGTGAGCAGCTCAAAACTCCACCTTCCTTCTCTGGAAGGGATCCCAACAAGTAACTGCTCACTCATTCCCAGCTCATCTGCTACAACTCTGCCCTACAACTCCCGCTGCCATTCATTTCCAACCAATTACACGGCAGCAGCTCGGAAAACTAACAATAGGTGGCACATTTTTAAAAGTTGGATGCAGTCACAGGAGCTTTCAAAATAATAACAATAAAAAAACTCAAAGCAACCCAAGAAGCAAACCCAGGGAGGCTGCAGTGGCTCGCAATTCAGTTGGCAAGGCACTATTGCCCCGGTGAGGAGGAGGAGGTTCAGGCTGCAGGCGCAGCCCGGGCCCGGGGAAGGGCAGAGCCGGGCTGGCAGGAGCCGGGTGTCCTCAGGCAGCACCGGGGGTCTTGGCCCGGCTCTGGGGCGGTCCAGGCTGCCGGGGGGCCCTGCCAGGCACTGCCCTGTCTCACCACAACAGCTGCTGGCAGCCTCTGGGGATAAAGCCACAGCCGAATTTTCCTATGGAAGGGCAGAGATGCTTCTTTGAGCTGAGGCACAAAGGGAATATTACCAGTGTTGTCCTTAGGAAGAACAGAGTTCTCCGAATCAGACACATGGTTTAATTCTCATTGAGATATAGACAATAAGAAAAAGCAAAACAAACATAAGGCTCCTTTCACGGTCCAGCTGCATTAGTAACTGCAAGTAATACTGAGTAATCCGAAACCAAAATAAACGCAGGAGCTTTATTTAGCACAATTACAGCTCTTTGGAAAACACCTCCTGATTTATTTTGAGGAAGGCAAGGGGCTACAATTTCATCTAGGTGAGACCAACCAACCATTAGCACTCTGGCAATTCATGTCAGCAGAGAACCTGATACCTTATTTTCAAGAACTGAAAAACAGTTCATGATTTCAAACCAGCCAGGGTTTACAAGAGGACATTGGCAAGACACCTCTTGCTTTGTTTACATACCTGGATAAATATTTTACATGTCAAGCATAGTTATAACACTTTCTAAGAATATTCCATTACATTATTTTTTTTATGACTAACAATCCTTCCACAAGAATATTTGGCTAGTGCTGCATTACAGCAAAATTAGCCAGGAACTGGAGCCATATTTTGAGGGAGTAAAAAAGGGAAAATACCACAAAGAAACCCAAAATTGAAAAAGCAGAGAAGATGCCTATTTCAACACACATAATGAAGTGTTTGTGCTGAGGGAAGGTGCCCATTGGGTACTGGATAAGGTCACTCTTCAAACAGGAAAGTTCTAAAATTGAAGTGTATTCCAGAGCAGGCCTCTCTGGCTTGTTTTTACCTTGACAAGCGAGAACCCAGCAATATTCTAGCCAAAAACTGTAGCTGGTTTTGTGTCTGTCTCAAAGATAACATGCAAAAGAAATGCCAGGACTTTTTAAAAGTTACTTTTTTCAAGGAAATTCTCTTCAAAGCCTGTCCTTGTAAGGAATATTCACTCTTCTGCTGAATAATCCAAGAGATTCTTAAATTAATTAGCATCTTCCAGCAGCAGAGCTTATGTGTGATTTTAATAAACCCTTAACAAGAAGATAGGTTTTCCTGCAGAGCCTGCTAATTAAAAGGTCTATAAATGTCCAAAAAGCAGCTCCCTCTAACTCAAGGATTTCAACTCAGTCCTGACCAGAGGTGATGGACCACACCATGACATTTTAGATCTCTTAACATGGCCTGCATGAAATGAGGTGGTTTTTGTCAGCCTGGCTGAAGACACAAGATTTAATCACCTCTTCCTGCTAAACCTGAGCACCTCTCCCATAAGTAGAAGTCCCAGCAGGGCAATGTTTCCTCCAGCTCCATGTGCCAGACACAGCCTGGGCAGCACCAGGGGCTGCTCCTTGTCAGGGCTCCAGCTGCTCCTGAAGTAAAGCCTTTAAGGCTCATGGCTCTCAGTCTGGTTCACAGGAGGTTTTGTTTTGAGTTATTATTTTTACTTCAGCTGTGACAGCATTCTAATTAAAGACAGCACTAAGTGTTTGCAGCACATAGGGTGAGAGGCTGGAGAACACTCTATTTTCTGCATTAAGAATTGTTTCATCTCTCAGAAATGCAATAATTCCACTCTCCAAGTGGTGAAGTGGCATTTCCCATAGCTGTCTAAAACACCTTTAAAATGCTCTTGGAATGACTTAACAGCACAAAATTAAGACACATAGAGGTGCCACAGCCATGGCATATGAACCAATTTTCTGAAAACAATTGATTTTCAAAGTCAGCTTTAAAAAGGAGAGGCCCATGATCTTGGAAAAGAACATTTTGTAATAGGTACATTTGATAGACAGGACACCATGTAAATATAGCACAGTGCTAATGCACAAAGCTCTCCACAGCTTTATCATCATCAATAAACAAACCCAGTTTCCCCCTTGCTCAGCCAGCACAAGGTAACAGAAGCCTGGTTTCACTTCATTATCTTGTGCAGAGCATCCCCAGCTGACCTCCTCTAACCCAGCTGTTTATCACTCTTTGAGCCTGACAACAAAACTGCACATGAACACAGCTCCTTGCACCAAATGCACTCTGGTCTTTCTGAGCCACCCTGCTCAGCCCTGCGAGGGACCTGCAGTGACAGAGCTGTCACTTCCCAGCCCAGCCAGCACCACAGCCTCTCCCCCAGCCTGAGCTGGGACAGGGGCACAGCTCCAGCCCCGTTACTGGATGGGGAACAGGAGGGAATGATGGGAATGAGAAAGCTCCTCTTCCACGTGCCCAAGAAATGCTCATGATCAATATGGTTCTCCATTAGTGCAGCATCCAAATCGATGGTTTGGACTGCACACAAAGGGAGCTTTGAAATTGCTGGGCAGCACAGCTGAGTCCAGAGAGCAGCAGCATTTAGAGTAAAAGCCAAGACCTGCCTGTCCCAAGTGACTCAAACATTAGCTAATTCACACATGATTAGGATGGATCTCAGCAAAGCCTGGATATGGGCCAAACCTTATAGCCTTTAGGTGCTTTACATTAAAGCCAAACCATTTCTTAAATATACTGTAATCATCTGATTTGCACATGACTGAATAATCTTAGGATTTTTCATATTTGTAATTTGCTCAGTCTGAAGGGAAAAGAAAAATTAGATCCTATAGAAAAAGGCCAGGTTGTGCTCATATATACAAGAGAAACTCCATGGATTTAAGAAATAAAACTTTAACAGCAAATCAAAACCTGAGATTTTAATAATTTCTACTTCTGTTCTATTCCTTAGCTGGACTCCTTTCCCAACCCAGGCAGTAAAGTGTTTTTTTCCAAACCCCCTATCAGTTTAAAGGCCTTTGCTATGTACACATCCATCTCCTGAGGCTGTATCAGCTCCTGACACCTGCCCAAGGGCTTCTCAGCAAGCATTAGACTACAGGGAAGTCTGTGAGTGCCTGCTGGAACATTTCTCTCAATGGATTAGGGAATTCATTCATAACCAGCAACTGCCACAGCAGATAACATTCCAGACACATTGAAGCTTTTCTGTGGGTAGAGATTATATAACACCATGATTTTTAATCCACTTGCCCAGAGGAAGAAGAAATGGGCTCACTTTCACGGAGGTGAAACCTTCCTTATTCTGTTTTTCTCTGTTGTTTGTTCCAGTCATGTTGAACTACCAGATGATATTGAGCACATGAACTGAAGAACTTGGAAAATCCACCCTGCTCATCCCTAGTCCATCCAGATCCTCTGCTGCTGCTGCCATCAGTTTCTCTCTTCCTGCCTTTTCCCTACTCCCATCTTTTGTGGACCTGTCACTCCAATTTATCCGAGTTACCAGAATAACCTGAGAACTGCAGTCATTCAGTTATAAAACATGCACCACTTAGAGAAAAATAATGTGAATGGTTATTAAACTGAGCATATCGCTCAAACTGGGGCAGATGCTTAATCCTGACAGTTTACAGGACATCCAGTGGCATCACACGGACTCACAGATTAATTTCAGGAAATGTGACCAGCTGCTGCCCCAGCACAGCGAGCCACAGGGTTGGGCTCCAAGGGACTCAGCTATGTTTTCTAGTCCAGGAATTACTTATATTGAAAACCCCTCTTTTATTAAACACGGCCTCATTATTTATATCTTCCTCATGTGTTTTGCAAAGCTACGTAGCCAAAACTTTGCATACAAACCATGTGGCAGCAGCGATCATTAACTGTTACACATCACTTCTCACTGCGGTCACAAGGGTCAGCTCTCCTGTTTTTGTGGCTGCCAAGCTTTGGTTCCTTCTGAAAACTTCCTGGTTCAATGGACTGAACTCTGACACCCAGCACGGGTCAGGGACGTAGCACTGTTTTATGGGAGCTGGTTGGGAAATGCATCCCTTTCTTGGAACACACGCTGTTGCCACTGAAAGCAGGACTGACTAATACACTCTAATCTAGACTATTTGTCCACAAATTGCAGAGGCACACCTGACACAGAGCTGCACTCTCATTTCTCTATCTTTAGTCCATTTTCATCACCTCTTTTTTATTGCTTCTTTTGGCTATTTCTGTTTTGAATCTCCGGCAGTTTTTCATTCTCGCAGTAAAAAGCTGAGTAATTCTCAGTCACTCTGACAGTGGGATACACATGACTGTTACATTTTATAGTTCACAAGGGTATTTCTATATTTGTGTGTTCAGCAGCAAAACCAAAGCAATGGCTGAACATTCCTGCCCCCAGGAGCAATCCATGGATTAACACCATTTTTAATAGCTGCACATAACACATTTGAGGTTGTTCTGAGGGCAGTAAGAAAAAGACCAATCTCCAGTTGCAGAAGAAATTACTGGATGCTGAGCTTCAGCAACTACAGTCCATGTTCAGTGCTGTCTCCAAGACTAACAGACCTTGATTTTGCTTCTCAATTTCAGGCCTATGCTTATGGACCAGCTGCCTTTCAAAAGTCCTTAGTCCTCTTTTGTGCTCCAAAAAGTGGATCCAAAGCCCACAGGGGCCAGTCTCCTGAGGCAGGAGAACATATTGTGACCGCAAATTAGAACAGGAGCAAGACACAGGAGGAGAAATGGTCATGAAAACTGATGGAGTAACACAGGGAAGGCAGATTTTCATCCACCTCAGCAGCTGTAATTATTGCCCACTGTAACACTCCCAGAACACATCCCCTCCCCACTGCCTGGAGCACAAGTCCCAGCTCCTGTGCACTGTCATGGCTCAGAGCAGGGAGGCTGTTCAGTGAGCAGTTCCCATGGCAGGGCCATCCAAAAGCCAGAGACCCAAAACTGCACCAACCTTGGCAAAGACGATCCAGCAGTGCTACCCGACTGTCATGTTGGGATTGGAGGGGACACTGGGATCAGAAACCTGAAATCAGAGTGGCTTTCAGCAGCAGCCTGGCCAGCCCTTCCCAAAAAACCAGATACTGCCATCACATTGTTTCCACAAAAATGTTAATGACTCCAAATTGGTAATTTCTAAACTTTGTTAGCTCTGGTTCTGCTAGTTATGAATAAAGTGAAGAAAAAAATGCTCGTGGCTCCCCATTCTTTTACACTTTCCCCCACAGAAAAGATGTTTATTGTGCTGCTTATCTGGATGTGGGTTAAATTAGCCAGTAAGGCACCGATCTTCTGGATAAATTCACTTTTTATTAACAAACTCAAAAATCAAGAAATCCTTTAGACAGCTCCAAGTGACCTTTATCAGCAGGCACCAACTCAGCGTTTTTCTTGTAAAGAAAAGAGCTCATTATCCACAAACTCCTCTGGGATCTCCAAGCAGAACGCAGCAGTTCCAGAGTCCATCCCAAGCTGAAGCTTTCAGGAGACTCAATTTGCATTTATTAGGCAGGATTTGACTTTCTAGAAGGAGGAAGAGCTCCTGACAGTGGCTTTGGCAAGCACAGGCACCAAAGAGCACACAGGTATTATTTCAGAAGTGCTGCAAGGCTCCTTCCCCCAGTGATCTGGCTGCTGAGTTGGCCTTTCATCCAAACAGATTCTGCAACTCTGGGATGCAATTACTAATCCAGTCCCACTGCCTGGCCAATGTCCCTTGGTGCTCACAGCTTTTGGCAAAGGGGGACAAGGGTATTGTTAACTACAGCACTGGAGCCTTACAGCAAATGTATTACACAGGACAAAATGTTATTTACTTTTCTCTACACCCAAATTTTCCACTTGTGGGTTTTCAGGTGTTTAAGAAGAATTAAGTAAGAGCAAGACTTTTAACCAATAGTATAGTTAGATTCTCCTGACTGCTACACGGTGAACTGAACACTTGGCTGCCTGCCATGGGCACATGGAATGAGTTCAACATGAGGTAGAGTGACAAACATCCTGGCATGGCCCAAACGCAGGGCTGAAAGCAATAACCAATAAAATGAGATGACTCTTACTTCTCGTGACCTGTAAAGAGAGTCACCACACAAAAAATGTTACAATATCCTGAACAGAAAACTCCAAGCAAGTGGTTATGAAACCTCTCGGATTCTGAGAAGGCAGGACTGAGCATGCCAAAACATGAAGGTACTTCAAAGAGACTGAGGTAAGATCAGATTTATGATCAAATCAGCTGAAGTAAGAGAGTTTCTCAAGTCTGATGGTTAAAAATACTTTGGGGATGTAAATATCCATTACTGGTATGCAGAGCTCAGGTAAGGCCACTTCTGGAGCACAGGAAAACAAAGTGTAACTTTGAATGATTTTATACTGGACACATCCAACAACCCTAGATGGATCTTTGATGATACATTTCTGTCAGCACCACCAGTCATGAGGCTTCTGGAATTACTCTGATCTGCCACTCCAAGAACTGTCTCAAAACCCCTCCAGAAAATAAACAACCCCAAGAAAACCCCTTATTCTCTCTCTCTGCCTATAGGTACATGCGCTTTACATCAAACAGCTCAAACCACTTTGCTACTTTGTTTTCACCACTCTTAAGAAGGATAGAAACAACCAGTTTGGTTCTTTGATCTACAACTTCTTCCAGCTGCCCCTGCAGCTTGACTGAACTCACTGAACTCCACTCATTTATGGCAAGTAACTACAAAACAGAAAGCTCCCCTAAAATAAAATGATGTAATGAACTCCTACCAGGAAGATTATTCCTTTCAAGCCCAAATCAAACACAAAACTCATCCCCTTTTATTCTAGCAGCAGAAGACAGCATCAAAAGATATCAAAAAGCATTTCACGTGCTGTAAATTTGTCTGTCTTGAGACAAACACCAATAAATCAACACATGCCTATTCCATGACAGCAGAACTTACTTTAACCTGCTGTTATTTCTTTTAAGACAAGCTGAAATAAGTCTAGACACAATGTTCTGCACAGGCTTCACTGGGTTTACATAAACTGCTGCATTCCAGCCCTAAGATCAGAACATGGGTGTTATTACGGAAAATAAAGACAATTATACAGGCCTGTTATACAGGCTGCTTTGCAGAAGAACATTTGTTAGTGATGTAAATACAGAGTTATGCTATAAACAGTGCATTTATTTTAGCAAAAGGTGACTGCTTCCCTAAACAGAATAATAATAAAGGCACATGGAAATTCAGTCTGCAGAATAACTCTCACAAGCAGCTTTGCCTACACACACGCCACAGTTCCTGACCCCAGTAATTCACTGTTTTGATGCTCAGATCACTGAAAACACTTCTGAGAACTGAGCACTGAGGTATTTATAACCCTCAAAGCCAGGTGACTGTGAACGGTGCAGCCTCATAGCCCCTGCACAGGATAAACAAGGACACAGCCAAAGAGGGAAAGCTCAGCCTTCCCCTTGATTTCCAGACACAACTTCCTTCCAAGGAGCTGTTTGTGACTGCTGCTAATGCCAGCAGGAAGGATTGGGACTGAGGTGGGGATAAGGCTCTCACAGGGACCACAGGTGAACTTTCTGTTTTAAAGCCATCATCTACAGCTACAACACGGTTTGGGTCGCAGCAATCCTGGCAGAACACTTCAAAACACTCTACCTACAGAGGTACTCAACCTCCTAGGTTTGCAGAATCCCAGAATGAATTGGGCAGGAAGAGACCTTGAAGCTCATCCTGTTCCACCCCCTGCTGTGGGCAGGGACACCTCCCACTATCCCAGGTTGTTCCAAGCCTCATTCAGCCTGGCCTTGGTCACTTCCAGGGATGGGGCAGCCACAGCTGCTTTGGGCAAGCAGGGCAAGCAGGGACTTTTGGGCTGTGCCAGGGACTCACCACCCTCACAAGGAAAAATTTTTTCCTAATACCCCATCTAAATCTACTGTCAGAGTGAAGTTCTTCCCCCTTGTCCTGTCACTCCAGGCCCCTGTAAACAGTTTCTCTCTTTCTGCAGGCTCCCTTCAGCTCCTGGAAGGCCACAATATGGTCACCCCAAACCTTCTCTTTTCCAGCCTGAACAATCCCAAATCTCAGCCTTTCCTCACAGCAGAGCTGTTCCATCCCTCTGATCACCTTGGTGGTCTCCTCCAACAGCTCCACGTCCTTCCTGTGCAGGGCCCCAGGGCTGGAGGCAGCTCTGTAGGTGGGGTCTCACCTGAGTAGGGCAGAGGGGGAGAATCCCCCCTCCTCTGCTGCCCACACTGGGGGATTAGCCCAGGGTTCTGGAGGTTCTGGGTCCAACACACATGACCAGGGCATTCCCAAGCAACTCATGCCCAAGTCCTTCTCCCAGGGCTGTTCTCCAGCTCTTCATTCCCATCCTGGATTGATACTGGGGGCTGACCTGACCCCAGGGCAGCACCTGGACCTTAGTCTTATTAAACCTCATACCCAAGACTGTTTGCATTACTGTCATTCCTCCCCTGAAGAGCCTCAGGTCACTGAGATGGCAGTATGGAGACAGGCAGGATCACAGCTGACACAAAAATGTGCCTATGAGCAGAGGTGGGCTGAGGTCTCACCCATTCAGGAAAAACCCCTCAGAAACTCCTGCTCCTTTTAAAGCACAGTGGGGTCAGAAAGGAGGGAGGCTAGCTCAAGCCTAAAAGCATAACACTGCACCACTCCACAGCCCCAGAACACATGTAGGAGGGTGGTGTGTGACCAAGCAGCACCCCAAGGAGAAGCTGGTTCCATTCCGGGGGTAGTGGGTACAGCAGCAGCCCCTTCACATGACACTGGGCACAGTCCTGGCCTCAAACACAGTCCAGGAAAAGGGGAACATGTCAGGGACACGAGGCTGCAGTGCTAACCTAGGAGTAACAGTCCCAGCCTCCGGCCACACAGTGTAAGAGACACTCCAAAGACCCTCTTTGCTAGTGAACACTAAAAAGGTGGCAGCACTTCCATCCCCACAGATGTCCCCGGTCAGTGCACACAAGGTGCTGACCCCAAACACCGTCAGAGCAGCCCCCAGGCCCCTCCAAAGCACATTGACAACAACTGAGTTCCCTGTGACCCCCAGACACCCCCTCAGCCCCACATTCCCTGTGATGGCCAGACATCCCCCAGCTCCCTCATCCATGTCCCCTCACACTCTCTTCCATATCCCCTGTGATCCCCAGATACCCCCTGAGCCCTCTCCAAAGCACATTCACAACAATGGAGCTCCCTGTGAAGCCCAGTGAGCCCCTCAGCCCCCTCCCTCACAGTTCCTGTGACCGCAAGGCCCCTCTCGGCCCGCACCCTCCCCTATGCCCGCTGGGCCAGGAAAGCTCCCCTCCCAACCCCCTTTTCCGGACACATAGCGCACTGCGAGCGCCTCCAGGCCCGTAACCGCCCTCAGTGCAACAGAGAGGATGGAGAAGAACTCCAGAAGCTCAGAGGAGAGCGGGAAGGGTCCCCCAAAGCCCCGCGGGGACCCGGGCCACCCCCCGCCCTCCGAGGCCTCACTCACCGCGTCCCCACCGCGGCCGCTCCCTCAGGCGGGCGGTGGGCGGGGCTCCGCCGCTGAGCTCCGCNCCCTCCCAGTCTATCCCAGTACCTTAGCAGTCCACTCCCAGTGCCCTTTTTGTCCGTAAAGATGCCTCACAGTCCTTCCCAGTCCTGTCCAATCCCTCCCAAATCCCATTCAATCCTCTCTTAAGTCTATCCCAGTCACTTCCAGCTCATCCCAGTGCCCTCCAAGAGTGATTCCTGTCACTCCCAGTCCATCCCAGTCTACCCCTCCTAGTGCCCCTTTTGTTCGTAAAAGTGTTCTTTTTGCCCTCCCAGTGCCTCTTTTATTCCTAAAAGTGTACTTTTTGTCCCTCATAGTCCCTTCATAGCCCATCCAATCCCCTCTCAGTTACCCGCAGACCCCCACAAGGTGTGTGTTAACACATGCCCGGGTGTGCTCCCACCTCCAGCTGCTCCAGGACGGGAGCGCAGCTTCCCCTTCTGCCCCGGCCGCTCCCGGCGGAGAACAAGGATGAGCTGCGGTATTGGAGCTGCTCCCGGCGTGTCCGGGACACCCCCGGCCGCGTGTCCGCCGCCGGGACCCCGGCAGGAGGAGGAGGAGGAGGAGGAGGTGGAGGTTTCCCGGCGCTGTCCCGGTGCCGGGCGGAGCGGGGCGAGCCGCGGGTCACGGCCCCGGCCCGGCCCCGGGCGCTGCCCCGGCGCTCTCCGGCCTCCTGGGGCTCCGGCTCCTTTCGATTTCGTTTTTCTCTCGGATCGCGCCGCAGCGGCCGCGGGGACGGGACACGGGGCACGGCGGGGCAGCGGCCACCGGCCATGCAGGTAGGAGCCGCCCGGCCTGGTCCTCCCTCCTCCCCCTCGGGATTTCTCCTCCTCCTTTGGGGCTGGAAGTTCATGCCCTGGGGGGTGACCCCCTACCCCACCTCCAGACGGCCTCACAAAGCCCGGAGCAGCTAGGAGCCTCTGTTGCCCCCATTTGGTTCTGAGCAAAAAGCTGCTCTTGCACATCTGAGGGTTCCTTCTCCTTTTGACCCTCCTTTTTCTCACATTCCCAGTCGAACACCCCCAAGGATAGTATTTCCTCTTGACGTAAAGAGAAGCCATTTCAGAAAAGTCTGAAAGCAGCTAAGCAGAGATAAAAGCAAGAATATAAAATCAGTAAAACGTAATAATTTAGAATGTATCTCAAGGTCTAGAAATCTTTAGGAGCAAGAAAAATACCAGATCTATTCTGGTTTTACTGTAAATCTCATTTGTAAAAGAGTCACGACGATGGGAGAAAATTTAAATGACTTTCAGATAGTTCTAGACAAAATACACTGATAATTTCTTTCACTTTTATTTTCCCCATAGCTTATTGCTTAGAGTGGATCTGAATGACAGTTTGCATTGCTGCCAAGCCTGCTCAGAGCTTATTCTGGAGTCTCACCATTCTCCTTATGCCTGCTTTGCTAAATCTAGCCCAGTGACAACCAGTGGCCACCAAATTGTCTTTCTGCTGAAGAAACCCCCTCACCATACTCCTGCCTTCCTCCTGTTGTAACTCCCAGGGAAGCATTTTTCCCTGGAGTGATGCACTGTATTGCTCCTATCTTCTGTTCTCATTTTGGGAGCTTCAGTTTTGCATTTGTGTCCATCTCCCATCTCCTCACCCCTCATTTTCAGAGGGCTCAGCTCCTCTGCCTGCTCACACAGTGGTTGGTGGCTGCTCTAAATCACCTGCAAAAGCCTGCCTGAGCCTGAAGTGCTCAGAGTTGGTAATCGCTTCAGAAAATACCATTTGACAGCAAAATTGTTAATTTTCCAGTGAGTGAAGCTGAGAAATTGCTGGGATTCACATTAATAGGTTTTTAAGGGGAAACATTATCTGCTTGGCTGCCAGTAATATTTCAAGATCTAGATGTGTCTGGAAGCAAGATCTGAGCTCCTCTCTGGCTCACATGCCCTGGCTGAGGGGGAAAAGTAATTCTTGAGGGGCCAGAACTCCATGGACAGTGAGCAAGAGGAGTTTGCATCTCTCTGAACCCTGGGATAGCCATTTCCATTTATGCCGCTGGGGATAGAGTCAGAGATCTCTCTCCATATGGTGTTTTCAAGACAAAATCAAAGCACTATTGCCAGCTTTATTTTCCCAGCTCTAAAGAACTGAAGTGCTTTCCTAAAACCTTGAGCATCCATCGAGCATCAGAGAATCCTGCAGGAGCTGGGAGCCAGCACAGGCACTGCAGGCTCTGCCAATCTTAGCTCCATTTTCTACTTCCCTGCAGCCATGGGAAGTGGGGATGGATAAGCCCCATCCAGAGCCTGGATGAGGGCAGATTCCTCTGCTAAAGAGCTGGAGAGTGATCTCTGGCTACTAGTGCTGACTTGGGCAACCAGAGACTCATCCTGGGGATGGGGTGAGGAAAAGTGTGAGGAAGAGCTGCAGACAGCACATCACATCACACTGCTATGGGAAATCACTTAGGGAATACTGGAGCAGGTGGAGGCATCTCCAAAGCAAAGGCAGGACCAGAGTTGGGAATTTCCCCCCACTGATGTGTCTGATCTCTTCCCCAGGGCAAAGTGGCCATCAGCTCTTCCAGCCCTGTGCTGGCAGAGTCGTTACCACCCTCATCCCAGGCCAGACCCTCACCCATCAGCACTGGGGAGATCTTCAGGCTTCCAGGGAGGCTGAGTGAGTAGAGGTTAAGCAGGTCAATGCTGCTCAAAAAGGAGTTCCTATGGGGTGGGACAGGGTGGGTACAGCCATGGTGTCTCACCCAGGAACCATTCCCTGCTGGCAAGGGGGACAGGGCTTCAAGGGGGTTAATTTTCTCTTTGTGGTGTTCGTGACCTGTGAGTGCTTAATACAGAGGGAAATTCTGGTGATGGAGAAGAAGCCCCACCCTGCCACTCAGCAGTTTTGAGGATGGAAACAGAGTTGTTTCAGAGGCTGCTCCTGATTTCAGGAATCCAGCCCTCGCTGTGGAGCAGGGATGATGTGATCCACTGGCTGCGATGGGCTGAGAAGGAATATTCCCTGCGGCCCACTGAGGAGAGCAGGTTTGAAATGAACGGCAAAGCCTTGTGCATCCTCACCAAGGATGACTTCAGACACCGAGCTCCGAGCTCAGGTTAGAGCCAGGGCAAGGGGCTTGTGAGCATCCTCCCAGCACAAGGTGTGCTCTGCTGAGAGGGCTCCATGGGTCCCAGCAGACCAGGTTTTGTGCTGGAGATGAGGACAACTCCTTCCTTCTCTGGTCCATCTGAACTGCAAATACTTTGGGATGGGGAATAGCCCCATAATGTGTAGTTCAGAGTCTCAGCAACATCACCCGAGAGGGACCATTATCCAAAGTCATCTGAGCAGAGTTTCCTTCCTTGCAGGGGATGTGCTTTATGAAATACTCCAGTTCATTAAAACTCAGAGAAGAGCTCTGGTGTGCAGCCCCTTGCTGAATTCACCCTTTGGGAAAGCCAGGAGCACAGAGGAAGGTATGATGGGAGAGAAATATCCTGGGAGAACAGCAGTGTCCAGCAGGCTTGGAGCTCAGCCTGCTGAAACCATCCCACACCCACCTGAGAGAGGCAACCAGCAAAGTCCAGGTCATCTGGGAAGTTTGTAGTGATGCAGCAGCTCAGAACCAGTGTTAGGCAGCACCAGGAGGTCTGTGGCAAACTGGCAAGGCTGTGACTTCCCTAAAAAGTCTGCCTGCAGATTGAGATTTGGATCAGGGAGGGTCAAAGCCAGGCAGAGGCACAGCCCTGCTGGAGACTAGTCCTGCAACATAGCTGGGAAAGGGCTGAGGGTCCGGGGCTGAGCTTACACAGAGCTTCTGGGTCAGTGGGTGGGGTGGGGAGAGAGCCCAGCTGAGGCTGGTGGCGGCCAGTGAGGCTTCTCCATGCCCTTGGGGGGCCCAGGTAGGAGTTAGGGTGGGGTTGGATCGGTGTCAGAGGCTGGATGTGTGTGGAGGTGGATCTGGGAGCACTTTCCTGGGCTCTTCTGCTGGTTCATTTGTGAGGTAATTAAAACATTAAATCCCCACAACAATTTAGCAGGGGGTGCCTGTGCTCTGGGGCATTTTCCTATCCCAGTTTTTCTTCTGCATCTGACCCTTACCCTACCTGGCCTGGACTTTCTGCTGCTCCAGCCTTAGGAAAATCCCGGGCTTTCCTCAGCACCCTCCCCCTCTGCCTGGGATGGTCCTAGGCTGATAACCACCCTGGGCTGTCCCTCCCCTCCTATTTCAGGGCTTTGCAAGGTCTGGGACCTGCCCTAATAAGCCACAGGGTGCTCATTAGGGTTCTTTTGCAGGCGTAGACTGCAGTGCTGAGGCTGCATCAGTTGTTTCCTCGTGGCTGGGCTGTGCAGAGCAGCCCCTGTTCCACAGCCACATGCAGCCACTGAACCTCTCCCACCACAGCTCAGAGAGTAGCTGCAGGCCAGGTGCCATCTGCTCCTTTCCTGCTACCCTGAGAGCCCCAGTGGATGGGAAAATTGCAGGTAATTATGAATTTATAGCCTTGTTCCTTAGGGAAATGAGATGGTGCTTTGTCCTGTCTGCCCATCTGTCTCCCTTCTCTTCACTCCATGTTTTTCCACCTCAGTTTCCCCACCTGAAAAATTGTAATTGCTCTGAGACCTCACAGTAAAAGTGCCGTGTGTGAGCTCTGGGTTCTTCTCATCTTTATTGTCGCTGCTAAATGTGCAATCCTGCTGCTGAGCCAGCCCTGCTGGGGCACAGTGGGAGCTCTGTGCCCAGCAGTTCCCCTGTTCTCAGACTGCAGGCTGCTGTGGGAATACGTGTACCAGCTGCTGGCCGACCGCCGCTACGAGCCCTACATCAGGTGGGAGGACAGGGAAGCCAAAGTTTTCCGTGTGGTCAACCCAAATGGGCTCGCCCAGCTCTGGGGCAACCACAAGGTAAATGCAGCTGAGGGTGAATTTGTCATCCCTGAGAATGGATTTGGCATCCCTGGGCTTCTGCATGTCCCTTTCATGACCTGTTCCCTAGAGCTGCTGGCCCAGGGGCTGGGGACACAGGGGGTGCAGGGTTAGTGAGAGATGCCAGCCTGGTGGTTAAGGAGGGACTTTCTCATCCCGTGGAAAGCAAACCATGAAGCCAGCCTGGGTTAGGGACCAACACTACAGACCCACAATGGCCCAAACCACCTCAAATGTCCCCTGTGTGGCCCTGCTGCACACAGACACAAACCCAGTGTTGTTGCTCACTTTTGCTCAACACCCCACAATTCTTTTCTCCCTCCAGAACCGGATGAACATGACCTATGAGAAGATGTCACGAGCTCTCAGACACTACTACAAACTCAACATCATCAAAAAGGAACCAGGGCAGAAGCTGTTGTTCAGGTGAGGGGCAGCAGAACAGAGAAATGAGCTGCCTGGGACAGCATGCATGGGGCATGGAAAGATGATGAGCTCCAGGTGTTGGCAGCAACATCTTCCCCTGCAGATATCCCATTGGGTTTGTGTCCAGGCTCTGTCCTGTGTCAGCTGGGACCTCAGTGCTTCCTGGGATCCTCAGCAAAGCCCAAGGATGGCAAATCCCTTCTGAGCTCCAGAGCTCAGCTGATCACAGAATCATGGAATGGTTTGGGTTGGAAAGAGCCAAAGCTCATTTCCTTAAAGCTCATTTCATTCCACCCCCTGCCATGGGCAGGGACACCTTCCACTCTCCCAGGTTGCTCCAAGCCCTGTCCAACCTGGCCTTTTTGAGGGCAAAGGCTCCAGCATTTACAGCTGGTTTGGGGCTGGGTTTGGACATGCCCTTAAAGTCATCACAAAAATGTATTTCAGGTTTTTGAAGACTCCTGGGGAGGTTGTCCATGAGAAATCCAGCAAACTGGAGCAGCTGGAGAATGAGGACCATGAAGATTTGAAGGAAGACCCCCTGGAGGTTTCACCATAGTGAATCTTTGGAGGTTTCACTTCAGTGCATCAGAGAGAGAGACTTGTGCTTTGCTGGGCAGTGCTGGTGTCTCTTGCCTCTCCGGGACAGAAGGCCACAGAGCTGGCCTGGATATCAAACCTGGCTGTGAGCCAAAGCTGGGACACCTCTGGGGCTTCATTAGCAAAACACACCCAGAAGCTGTCCCCCAGCCCCAAAAGTGCAGGTGGATGTGTGATCTGCTCTTCTGCTGGTTCATCTCTCCTGCCCTTTGAGGGGAAATGTGATATTTTTGCTCTGGAATTCTGATGCTTGTCTAAACCTGTGGAAAAGATCCCTCTGTTCTTCCAGTGAGATGTGCTGAGCAGAGCAGGAGCTCTGGGCTGAGCATCTGCTGCTCTGCTCTGGCAGCGAGTGCTGTCCCCAGCTGGGAGCGTCCTGCACTGGGCCTGAGCCATTTCCCCAGCTCCAGCATGGACTGGCACTGCAAATGTGGTGCATGCTGGAATCTCACTGCCTCCTGTGAGGTTGCTCCTGGGATTAAGGTTAGGAGTGTGCTGAAATACCTGCCTGGGTCAGGCCTGGCTGAAGCTCCAGGCTCCATGGCTGCCCATAGCTGGTATTCACTTTAACTCCCTCCAGATAATGACTTTTGTAGTTACTTTTGTGATTAAATAATATGAAAAGAAACAAAGCTAGTAACAAATATGACCCACTCCTCCACGGTCAGATATGTCATTATTTGCTTTGAGTTTGAAGCAGGAATACCTGAAGTGAACAGAGTGTCTGTGTGTGAGCATGTGTTTGTGTGAAAACAGAAAATACCCACTACTATTTTCACTTTGCTTTCTGCAGAGGAAATAAAATGCTGTGACTGTAAGGTTGCAAATCTCACTTCTTCCTGTTTGAAGGTCTGAGACTGGGAAATCCCATTTAAAACCAGCTCATGTGGGCACCCAGATCTCATCCCAAAGTCTTTTGGCTTGTAAGCCAGAGGTCACCAGCTGGAGCTGCTCAGCAGCTGATGGGTGAGCACAGCACAAACACCTGATTCAACCAAAACTGGTTGGTGCCAGCCTGAACCTACAGCCCCTTTGGCTGTAGCTGGTCTTGGTCCTGCAAAACAACTGGACAGCTGCAGCCTGGATGTGCTAGTGGGCAGTAGCCAGGAAGAGACAGTGGGATGGGCAAAGCTTCTGCAGTGCAACATCTCTGGAAAACTGGCTGAGCAGATTCACTTCCAGAAAAAATCAACAGCTCATTGGCAGAACAGAGGTGCTTGAAAATTTGAGTGGTAGAGCAAGGAGCTCCAGGGGCAAATGAGTGTGAGGTCACAGCCTGGGGGAGACCCTGGCTTGGGAGGGAGGCCACAATCCCTGCTAAGAGAGGGGCCTGAAGGTTACCCAGCACCCACCAAGCTGCAGCCTGGGAATGCTCCACAGCAGGAAGGTGCAGTGAAGCACCCAAACCTCATCCTTCCCTCCACAAAGGAAGCTTTTTCTCCCAGAGAAGAGTCAAACCAAATCTTTCTTGGGGTGAAATCCTTCAGCTTTGGTGGGACAGCAGATCTCCTTCCTTGGGAACTGTAACATCTGGGCCCTGTGCCACTCCTGGGATCTGCACCCAGGGGTGCATTTCTCCCAAACTCCTCTTTCCACTCCCCTTTCTTGCAACAGAAACGGTCCTGATGGCTCCTGAGGATCCCACTGTGTCTTCCACCTGTGTGTTTGCTTTGGTGGAACAGGTGACAGTTGGTGGCCCTGGTTCCTGCGCTGTGCTTGCAGGGAGTGTGCGAGGTGACCTCTCCTCTCCTGTTTTTCCCATGATGACTAAAGATCACTCTGGGCTTGGCTGGGGATTTCCTTTCCTGGCTGGGAAGCTGCCAAAAGCCCTCAACCCCCCTTGTGCCTCCCTGAGCAGCTCCAGAGGGGTCTTGGAGGTGACAATCCCAGGGCACCTCTGCAAGGATGGGCTGGAATGCTGAGCTTTGTCCACGCTCCTAGGAAGCTTTTGTGTACCTCCTGGAGAAATACCCTGTGACAAACAGGCAGGAGGGCTGTAAACCGGCAGCTTTCCTGGAACAGGAACCCATCCCTGTCAGTAAACAACAGAGTAGCTTCTGCTTGTGCCAGGGAGTTTGGTGTGGGGGTGTGGGGAAGGACAGCACACAGCTGCCAGTGACTTTTGGCATGGCTGGAGTTCAGGGGCTGTGAAACACAGACAGGTGCCTCATGTGGGCTTTCCCAGAGGTTTCCAGATGTTTCATTCCCTGGAGAACATCAGCCATCCTTCAGCAGCCCCATATCTGCTGGTGTTTGGGGCAGGGCATTGCTCATTGCTCATCTGCCGGGGAAAGCAGCTAAAACCAGGCCCAGGGCTGGAGGAAAAGAGGATTTGCTTTGGGGGCTGGTGCCCACCACCCTCTTGGAGCAGAGGAACTGCAGAACTGAGCTGAGAGGTTTCCACTGAGGCTGTGTTGGCTGGGGCAGGGAGCAGTGGCTGCTCTCATCATCCTTGCCATGGTTCAGATGTTCCCCTCCACAGCCCCACTGTGCATCAGATCTGCAGCTGCTGTGCTCTCATGCCCAGGTGGCTGGTTGTTAGCCTGTGGTGGATGGCTCATGGTGGATGGCGGCTCCAGGGGACCTTTGTGGTTGACATAAAACACAGTGGCCTCCTCCACCAGGCCAGGCTGGCTGTGGCTTTGGCTGGCCAAGCCTAGAAGGCCCCCAGGGCTGTGATTCCCAGCCCCTCTAGACACCCATGTGGGAGTCTCCTCCTGCAGAGGAGAGATTTCCTGATGTCCAACCTCAGCCTGTGTCTTCCCAAGGAATTCAGGTGCTTTGGCCCCTGCCTTCTGAACCTGTTGTTGCCCTCTACACCTTGCAGCTCCATGTGGGGAATGCCTCTCCCTTGGGATTTTCCCGTTTTCTGAAGCAATTTCTGGCACAGAAGCCACTTATCCCCTGCTGTGTTCCCATGGGTTTAGTTCTGCCTTTCCCCCCAGTGTCACTGGCCTGAAGATGCCAACACCAGCCCTGGGTGCTCCATCCCAAGACCTCATTTCCTGCCACCTTCCTCGTTCTCTCCCAGCACTGAGAAGAAAAGTGGCTGAAAAATTTGGGTCCAGATCTCCCACCCCAACTCTGGGAATGGGATTTTGGTTTATCTCAGTCTCCTGTATCTTCTTCCTGTGCCTCTTTCCCATGGGGTCTTAATGTGTCCTAAATCCCAGGAGGGATCTGAGCTTGGATGAAAGTCTTGGCCCTCAATCACATTTCATGTGAAGGTTTTTCCTGGAGTTTGGCTCTCCCGTGTTCTGTCTGGAAGAGGGCATATATCAATGCTGATTCCTGGCTGAATCATGAGCAGGGATGGTGTTTGGACTCAGTTTTTGGTAATCTCCAAACTGGAGCTGGCCAAACTGAACCCCATGGGCAGAGTGGATGTGGCTTTTTGTTTTCTGGAATAAAATAGATTGTGAAACTCCTCTTCACCCCCTGGAATCGACTTTCTTGTGGAAGGATCCTGGGAAGCAGCCTGGAATCTCCTCACCCATTTATCAGTAGATGGGGGTGCTGAAAAATGGAGCCAGGCAATTCCTAATCAATACCAGACTGATTCAGCTGTGTGGGCTCAGGAGAAATGGAAGCATGTGGTCTGGATCTCTCCCAGCATGGAGTTTATAGCAAGGGAAATAAAACAGTCCTGAAGTGTTCTAGTTGCAAGCTGAACTCCGTATCAGGGAAAGGAAATTTTTATCCAATTTATTGGCTGAACATCATTCCAGCTAAAACAGCGTTGCTCCTGTGGAAGTCCCGAGGGGTTTTCCAAAAAAGGATTTCCCAAAGCCTGCGTGTCTGCAGCAGCCGCCCGGTCCGGCCCCATCCCTGTGAGCTGCAGTGCGGGATTTTGCCATCAGATGGCAAAGCAGCGATGGGGAATAGGGGGAAGCACCTGCCGGGGGATGCCACAACCACGAGAGGAGGCACTGGGGTGGCCCTGGGGCCAAACGGAGTTCTGGTGTCAGATTTGCTCGGCCTGGGTGCAGTTTGTTGGTGCTGGGTTGGGCAGATCTGGATTTTCCATCCCTGAGTGAGGCTGAGCCACGGGAGTGGGAAGGATTTGGGGCAAGAGCTGGCTCATGTTTTAGGTGGAAGCTGTCTGCAGGACCCCAGGGCGGGTTTCAGGGATGTTTCAGCCGTGCCCAGTGTTGTGTAAGAACCTGACAGGGCCGTGTCCCCGAGTGGCCCACAGGAGCCGCCTGGGAGCTCCGGGGATGTGAGCAGGGCACTCTGCTTCCTGCACTGAAACCCCGCTCGTGAGAGAAAGTTGTGACTTCCCTTCACAGAAACAACCCAGAAGAGCCCATTTCGGGCATCACACCCAGGGAAAAACAACAAACCAAACCCAAAGAGCTGCCTGAGATAGCTGGTCTCAAAGGGCAGTGCTTACACCAGGTGACAGGTGATTTTATGTTGTTTTGCTGCTACTTGTCATAAGGAAATTGTTTTCTCCTCCAGTGAAACTCACGCCCATTCATCTCCACCACGAGGGCGGTGATAGCGGGGATCCCAGGCGGAAGCCTTGGCTGCTCTGCTACCTGAATGGCTGCTAAAAATAGGACTTAACTCAGCCACCAGCTTGGGTATAAAAAGGCACCTCCCAGGAGAGCCTCAGCGCCCGTGGCCCAGGAGCTCAGCTTGAACTATGTCCAAAGGAGCAGAAATACTGATGGGAAGGTAAAACCAAACCAGCAAATGGCCACTGTTGTGGCCAATGTTATTGGGATCAATCAGAGTAGGATGGGGGTCGTGGCTTTGCTGTGATTATGTTTAGTGGAATGAGTTTTTTAATGAGTGTTTGGTGGGTTTGGTGTTGGCTTGGATGAAGAGAACTTGCTTTTCTGATGCCAAAAGCAGGCTGAGGTGGGGTGGGTGGGTGTGCTGTGTGTTGTGGTGATGACCTTTGGGCCTGAGCTGATTCCCAACTCCAGGGTGCTTTGTGCAGCCAAGGGTGCCAGATTTCGGTGCTGGCTCCCTGGGCGCTGTGCAGGGGTGGAGAAGTTTGGTTTGGGTCTGGTTCTTTGCAGGGTAAAATATGTTTTGGAGGTAAAACCAGCATGAGGCACCAGCATGGCTCTCTGGTTTTCCAGCAGCAGCATCTTTGGTGGAATTTTGTTTGTAAATGTAGAGAGAAGGGGTGGTGGGAAAGGCAGGGATTGGTGCTCCGAGCTCTGTTCCCAGCCCTGCACTGATGGGAGCTGACAGAAGGGCTGTGCCATCACAAGGTGACCAAGGCCATTTGCAAGAGCCCACATCCCTTGGCCTCTCCAGGGGCTGGAATGATTTTTAGCAGCCAGTACTTTGAGGAGAAATATTCTGAATTCTGGGTTCTGGGGCTCACTGGGTGCTCCTGGAGTGTTGTCTTTAAGCACAATGTGGGAGCATGATGCCATGGATAATGGGATGGTGTCTGGGTGATGTAACTGCTAGATAAAACCCCCTGGGTAGTGACCAGGCTCCTGCTCTAGGATATGCCCAGCCCATCTCCCCCCTCTCCACAGTTTCGGTTCCTTTATTGAGTCTGTGGCTGTAAAACCCCATCTGGGCTGTCTGCATCAGGAGCGCTCAGATAACGACCATAAAACTGACTGATCATTAACCAGGAGCATAAACAACCCCAGACACCCACATGTGTCAGCATGGGGCAGGTTTCTATCCAGCCCAACCTGACTGTGCCTGGGGAAGGCAAAAGCCAGACTGAAAATGTTGGTTTTGTCCACAGCAACACACAGGCTCTGGCTGAGGAGATGCCTCGGTGGGATGAGGGGAGGCAGCCACTGGGAAAGATCCTCTCTCTGGACAGGCGAGAGGCCAAGAAGGTGCTGGAGATTTATGTCAAGCGCTCTCTGAGCTGCCATGAAAACTCACTGGTGGTCAAAAAAGCCCTTCAGGAGAAAGACAGAGGGCGAGGGAGGAAAATGGATGGGCTACAACGGTCAGAAAGTGATTTCTGCACGTACTCACGTACCAAACCCAGCCCTGGGAAGGACCAGGAGGAGAGACTCCAAGCACCAGACCTGGAGGAGGCTTTGAGTGATGAGAGTAAAACTCCCCAGGAGGTGCCTAAAGAGGGGCTGAAGGCCAAGAGGAAAAGCACAAAAAACTCTTTGAAGGGCAAAACACAGCACTCGGGTTCAAAACCAGCCTGGCTGAAAGGTTTCTTAAATCTCTTCTTCAAGAAGAGCCTTGAGGACCAGAAGGAAAACACAGGGCAAAAAGCAAAGGAGAAAGATACCAAAACTCCTCAGAGCTCCAAACCAGAGGGAGACAAAAAGCACAGAGTAGATTCAAGCACATCCCCAGCGTTGGGCAGAGCCCTGAAGAAGAAACCCAGCCTCAAGAAGGTTTTCTCCATGAAGAAGCACGGGGAGGAGGAGCGGGGAGAGCCGGGCTCGGGGGCACGGAGCAGGCGCCCCGGCTGCCTCCCCCTGTGGCACGTCCTGGCCCCGGCCCAGCCAGGTGGGACCCCCGCCCTGACCCACCCCTGCTGCCAGCAGGGCCCTGCTGGGCTTCTCTGGGGAAAGCCATGCTGTTCAGTGCTGGTTTCTAACCCCCTCCCAGGGTTTTCTGGGGCCTGGGATAGGTTTTGGAGGCCCCAATCCCAACCTGCTGCCCCAGGAAGGGTCGTTCTGCTCTGAGCACATCAGCTGCGGCTGTTATCACCCAAGCACGAGTTTTCCTCCTCGGGCAACCAAGGCTCACGGTGGTTTAGTTCAAACCTCCATTTGAGATCTGAGATTAGATCCTAAACCACTCTAGGCCCATCATTAAGCTGCTTGAGATTTGCCTTGGGGTCGGGCGCAGGCAGCTGGGGCAGCAGAGCCCGCGGGACCCCCGTGCCCAGCCCAGCCCTTCCCAAAACCCTGCCCGGGGCAGTTCCGAGGAGCTTTGGCAGATTCGGGGCAGGTCGCAGCTGCTCGATTGCTTCCTTCACCCTCGGAATGCGCTGACCCGGGGCAGGCACCGGCCCCGGCTTTGCCCGGGCAAGCAATGCTGACAAAACCCCTCCTCACTTCGGATCTGTGATTGTTCTCGGCAGAGGCGGAGCGGCCCGATGGATACTACGCACAAGTGTCCCAGGAGATCGGACTGATCGTGCAGGGCAGCGAGAGCCGGGGGAGCAGAGCAGGAGGAGCTGGGGAGCCCCCCCAGCCCCCCGGCACCGATGGGGTCGGTGAGTGTCAGCCCTGGAAACAAACGCGTGTGAGACTTGTCCCCTGCCGAGCCTGCTCGGCATCCAGCCCTGCCCCAGCCCGGACCCCGGGGCCGTCGTGACCTCGGGTCCCCCTTTCGTGACCACGAAGATTTAGCAGGAGATTTTTAGCATCAGGGTTTGAGTGGGGGAGAGGGAGATTCACAGAATCCCTGAATGGTTTTTGGGTATGAAAGAACTTTAAAGAACATCTCATTCCGAGCCCCCCTGCCATGGGCGGAGACACCTTCTGCTAGACCACACAAAAGACAAAATTCAGAGGTTAGAGAATAATTTTGCTGTCTGAAGGTAACAAAGCACTTTGAAATAGGCTGAAACGGGTTTTGGAAGGATGGAGGTGGATAAACATTGCTCAAGGAATTTTTCCTGGTGACTAAATAGAGCATCTGGATGTGTGAGACTTAGAGGAAGGGCTGGAGATAACCTGGTGTCTCTCTCTACAGATGAAGCCATCCAGAGAATCGTTGCCCTGCTCCGGAGTGCAGGAGATGAGCTGGACAGGCAGGTGAGAGAGCTGTGGACAGCTGCATGGGGCTGAGGGAATCTAGGCCAAAGCTGTAAAATAAACACAGCAACACCATCCATTTCCCCGGGGCAGGAAAACCACTCAGGAAAATCAAGGAAATGGCAAGGAATTAAAATTCCTTGCCTGGGTGTGATGGTGCCTGGCTGGCTGCCCTCTGCCAGCTGCAGTCCTGGCATGGAGCAAAGGCACCAGCAGGAGGGTGCACATGGAGCCCTTCCCTCAGGACGTGCCCTCGCCTGTGTCCCCCCAGGTGAGGGAGGACGCGCGGCTGCAGCGGTTCTTCAGGGACATGTCCTACAGCTCCTTCAAGAACCTGGCTGACGCCTATGTCCAGAGGGAGCTGGCAGCCAGCAGCCCCAGCATCACCCCCCAGGAGATCCAGTTTGCCTACACAGTGCATCTCACTGCCACGGTGGCGGGGATCTGCAGCCAGGCCGTGAACAGGATCATGGGCTTTGGCACCCGCTACCTGGACGATTCCTTCGCACCCTATGGCAAAATTCTTCAGGTAAGGAGGAGGATGAACCTGGGGCTTGAGCTCCCAGCAGCAAGTTAGGGCAAGTGTCCTGGGAAGCTGTGGCTGCTCATCTGTGGAACTGTTCCAGGACAAGTTGGATGGGGCTTGGAGCAACCTGGGGTAGTGGGAGTGTCCCTGCCACAGCAGGGGGTTAAAGCAGGATGAGCTTTAAAGGTCCCTTCCAATCCAAAGTATTCCATGATTCTAAGCATATTTTGTTCTGTTTCAGCAGAAGAGAGAAAAGCTCAGGACAGATCACTGCGACAGCCCGGACTGACAGCAGCTGCTGTGAGGGGCCTGGGGTGCCTGGGAACCCAAGGATGGACATTTAGTGGTGGGAGGGAATTCCCTGATGGTGACCTGGATGTGGGGTGAACTTCTGGACTGTGGATTTAAAATCTTTTAAGGAAAACCCTTATGAGAGTGCCAGCAGTGTGAAATGCTTGAGCCCCACCTGGCTGGGGGTGAAGGGTCTGTAAATCAGAGACCAGATTTCACCCTGTATTTGTATTTTAGCTTCCACCAAGTGCTTGTGTTGAACCTCAGGGGTTGTTGCTGTTTGTGCACATGTATTTATTTACCTGCTTTTCTAAATGTATTTGTGAATGTACAACATAATTTTTGTAGCTTCTGCTACCAGCCAAAAATCCAGTTTGAAAAAAAATCTAAAACTCAAATAAATTGGTGCTGAAATGCCAGCCAGGCTTGGCTGTTGGGAGCTGTGTTATGGATGGAATAATGTTTGCTTTGCTCCAGCTGCTGTGGGCTGCTCCTATGCAGCCAAATTCCAAGTGGCACAAGGGACTCTGAGAGCAGATACACAGTGTTGTCCTGCCAATTTTACAATTTATAGACCTTCCCCTTCGAGCAGAAGGAGATTTACTGCCCAGAGCAGCTGGATCTGACACCAAGAACTGGGTAAAGCTCATTCCCAAGTGATGCAGGAACTGTAACATCCCGGAGGACTGAGGGGATTTACAGCTGCCGGGGTCTCACCTATGAGCTCTAAGAAGATGTGAAATGCCAAAGAGATTTAAACCCTAATCACTGGGAATGTTTCCAGCTAATCTTTGCCCAGACCCCTAAGTAGGGCCACGGATTAAGGCAGCTTGGGGCCAGCAGGGCAGAGTTTGCCAGGGCCTGGTGTGGTGGCCCCAGCAGGAGCATCTCCTCTGTGAGGTGGGACCTGGCCTGGGGTGAAGGGGATGAAGTTTTGGGGTTTGCATTGTGCAGGAGGGATGTTCTAGTGGGTGGAAGGTGATGGACCAACATGTGGTTCTGTGTCACTGCCACGTTTGAGGTGACAATCCCCCACAGGCCACTGGTGACAGCCCAGGTCTGCCCAGCACCTCCTCTCCTGGAGGATCTGACCTCGGTCCTTGTAAAACCCAAAGTTAATGAAAATGGGGAAGCAGAGCCCTCGCAGGACAGGAGCAGCCCTTCCCCACCCAGATCCACGTCCCCAAAGCCTTCAGGGCTGTTTGACAGAGACAGGGATGAGTCGCCAGCTACAGAGGGAGGGGAGACACCTTGCAGGATTCCATCTAATTCAGCCTGGGCTAATTAGGAGTGTGGAAAACATTAAATCCCACTCCTGAGTCCTGCCAATAACATGTGCAGCATCAGCACCAAGATTCCTTTTGACTGGGAACCAACCCAGGAGATTTTACTGTGGGAGAGACTGAAACCGCCCTTGTCTGTTTGCAACAGTCCTGACATTCCTGTTCCCTGCCCAGAGCCTGTGGGGCTGTGCTGGGCTGGGACCAGGGCTGGGTGAGCTGGTGGTGGGGATGTGGTGGGGACAGGCTTAGAGGGTCACAGGATGCCTCAATTTGTTTTGCATCTGAGCTCGTGCGGTGCCAGGGATGGGTTGGGATTTGCATGGAGCAGAAAAGGGCTCTGTCTCCTCACTGACTTCCCAGTGGAAAGTCAAATATCCTCTGTCCCAGAGGATTTAATCTTCCATCAGCATGTGGGATGCACCTGCCAGGTGAAACACCAGAGAGGAGACCCCCCCATTCCCTTCCCCTGTGCTATTCCCAATGCCACAGCTGAACCAGACACTCTCCCTCTCTGCTCACCGAAGCTTTTCCCACCCACTGGGGCAGCCATGCTGGGGACACAAGGAGCCAAAGCTGCCCAGGCCCTTGCACAAGAGGCTCCTGCTCCCAAAAAACCCAACCCTGTGTGCAGGGAAGCTGCAGCTCAGCGTGGTGGGATGAGGTTGGGAGCAGCCACAGCTGCCTCATGCAGCACCCCAGGACTGGTGGCTTTTGGAGCCCAGGTCCCTTCCCGTGAGCAATTCCAGCACCTTGGATTAATCTCCTGGTTATAAAATTGGGACTTGATCGCCTCTGGCCACTGAAGATATTAAAAAGGTTTTAAAGAAAGGCAAGTTATTAGCCCAGGGGGTTTGAGCTGTTTCCAGCTCTCGGCATTACCTTCATCCTTCCCTAAACACCGTTGTGGCTTCCCACAGCAACGTCGATCACCTCGCACAAAAATCCCTGGATCATGGCCACCGGCCACCTGGGCTCTGATCCTGCCCAGGCAGAACCCAGCCCTGCACAGCCCCCAGCCCACCCAGGGCCCGTGTCAGCCAGGGGCTTCCCGTGCCAGGCTGCTGCAGGATGCTGCACCTCCAGAGCCGTCAGTCCCTGCTAATCCTGCTTTGGAGTGCCGGGGGGAGAGCAGCTTAGGAAATCAGCCTGGCACTTGATGAGCCAATTAATGCAAAATTTGCCGTCACTAAGAGGATGATGACAAGGTTTCATCTCACGGGAGCATGGAGCTGAGCCAGGCAGGATGATGCCTCCTGGATGCTGTCCCGGGCCGTGGTGTTGGCAGCTGGGGAGGGCGCAGGGGGGATTTGGCACTTTGGTCCCCCTGGAGAAGCCCCCATAACTGAGTGCAGTGTTAAAAATAAGTTAGAAACGGTTGTAAAATAATTGCTAAGTGTGTGCTGTTAGTTTGGTTATTATATTGTAAAAGGGGTACAAGGGGTAGTTATGAGAAATGCTGTGCTATACATAAGAAAATCACCAAGCCCCAGCCAAACAAGCCAACCTAAACAAAAACTACAATGGGCCAATCGAGCGCCTTCAACCTTCATGCAAATGAAAGGATCCGAACAGAAACCAATCCCGAAGGACAAAAACCAGGATCAAAAGGGGGCACCTGAGCCGAGGAAGCCGCGCCGCTGCAGCTGGAACATCGGGGCCAAGGCATCGCTGCTGAGAGGAGCCGAGCGCCGCTGCTGCAGCGTCCTCGGGAACGGCCCTGCCTGCCCTGGGCCCCCGCGCTTTGGGCTTTTCTTTTTGTTATAATAAATGCTGGGACCACTCTCAGCACCGCGAGTCTGCTCCCGGTTTGAACAGCGGGGCAGAGGGGTGTGTTCCCATAGCTCCCATGGGATCATTTATACCTTTCCCGAATGCTCGCAGTCAGGGCTGGGCACGGCTGAGGAGGTGCAAGCGCTGAGTGAAGCAGGAGCATCCTGCAGCTCTTTATGCAGAGCCTGCTGGAGCCCCTGGGGGCCCGAGGCAAACAATTGAACAGTCAGGGCACAGGGAGCATGGGAACAACTCATTCCAGCACACAAACCCTCCACACTTCCAGTGTCCCGGCGTGTCTGGACCGGTCACAGCAACAGGTGATAGTTTTGTCCTTCATGAACTTGCTGGAAGAAAATCCTTTAAATGAAGGGATTTGTTTTCCCAAGGGCTGGAGGAGCCAGAGGCATGAATCACACAGATGAAAGCTTTGATATCTCCAAGGCTGGTGGAGAGGCTGGGTGTGTGGGAGACTCACCCAACGAGGGGATCATGAGAAACATCAGACACTGGAAAGAGAAGGAATTAGGGGCTCCAGTGAGGCTGTGGATCTAAAAGCCCTAATTCAGGCAGTTGTTCACCTCCAGGACAATCCCATCCATTATTAGCTACATCTTAGAGCTGGCAACCTCTTCCTGTGTGTCCTGACATCCAGGGAGCACCAGAGACCAGCCCTGGCCATGCTGTGACATTTACCTGGGGGTTCCAGGCACTGCCCACCTGCTGATGGGCAGCTCCTGGTGACACTTCAGCCCAGGGACATTTTGCATGTCAGTGTGGGGGACTCTGCTCCAATTCCTGATTGAGGACACAGTCATGGCTGGAGAAAGCAAGGAAAAATGTATGAAAATTTGGGGTGAAACAGCACTGCAAAGGTGGTATCAGGATGCTGGGACCACGCTGTGGTTCCCTGTACTGTCCTGGCCAGGCTGGTGCACGGACACAGGGAAGGAGAGCCTTGTTCCTTGCCCACATGCCCATGTTGTGTTGTATACACAGCCCTAATCCTAACCCACAGAATGTTTCCTCTCAGTGTGCAGCTCTATGGATTTGGACAACAGAAACAACACAATATTTACCAGTACTTGATAAACACATCTGTTAAAATGGCAATTTTTGTTCTGTATCTTGGCAGCAGCAATGGATCATTAAGAAATCATTAAGAAAAGACAAGAAATCTACTGCATTTCTCCCTGGTTTTGTAATTATCTCCCAGGCAATGCAGACAGTCCAAAGGCAGTTTGATTCTGATTCAGTAACCACAAATTTGGGCAACGTGGTGCTACTGTAGGGCCATACGGAGAGGGGAGAGAAAAACAAATCCAGGTCTTTAGTTTTTGTTCAGTGAAAACAATATCCAAGGGTCAGGTAAGGACAAAACTCTTCCAGCAGGGAGCAAATATAAGGAATATTTCCAAACCTAACCCAACGTAACGCCCTGCATCCACCCCTTGTGTAACACCCTCTGGCTTTAAGTGTCTTATACAAGCCTTTACTCACTCAGTACTGAGCTGTGCCTAAGCTGGGATTGATGGAGAATCCAATTTAGGAAAACACTCTTTGATGAAGAAAGCATGAAGCAAAGAGGAATTTTTGCACAGACGTTTCCAAGTGTGACAGGCACAATAGCACCAGGACCCTCTCTGGGAGGGCTCCTGGGGCACTGCAGACCTGTTGGCATAAGAGGAGAGCCCTGATTCAGCTCTAAGCATCCAAGCTGGCTGTGGTTGAGGATTATAAGAGCTGTTTTGATCAGGGGAAAATTTCTGTTTTTAGCACAGGCGGCAATTAAAATAGCTCGCGAATCTCAACGCCTCAGAGAGCTGTCATAAAAGGAGGCAGAAAATCCGTCTTCTGGACTCCTCTGCAGCCAGAGATGAGCCTGGAGGCAGCACAGGAGAAGAAAGCCTGAGGTTCACTTGGTGAAAAAGGACAACCCGAGACCTCGACTCAGATCCACTGCTTTGATCCCGAGATGGCTGTGGAGGATCTCCGGGCTTCCAGCACCCCTTTCTCGCTCTCCTTTTCGGGCAGTGGCTTCCTGGCCCTGTACCAGGTTGGGGTGGTGCAGTCCCTGCTGGAGTTGGCTCCCGACCTCCTCAAGTCTGCCTGCAAGGTCTACGGCTCCTCGGCCGGGTCGCTCATCGCCGCCGCCGTCGTGTGCGGCGTCGGCCTCGGTAAGAAACGCACGGCCTCGAGTCCTTCTGAGCTCCTCTGCTCCATGAACCTGGGGCGATGCCTCGGGGGCTGCTGGGGTGGTGGGGCTGTGGGAGTCTCCTCGCTCATGAGGCATTGCAGGAAGCCAAGGTGTTGCTTTGCTTGGCAGCACGGTGCAGTTTTGGGAGGTGAAAAAGCCGGTTCTTACAGCCCGAGTGCTCCTGGCTCAGCTGGTGGGCAGAAATTACAGGGAGAAATCTAGATGCATGTGTATTCCATTGGCTCCTTTTCCTGCTCCTGCTGGAGGAGCAGATCTCCTGCCCTTCTGCTCTGAGGGGTGCTGAGATGTGTCCCAAAGTCTGTGCAGCCTCAGGGGCTGGATTTGCCCATGCAAAGCCCTCTTTTCCCTATGATCAGGTTTCTTGGGATGTGGAGCTATGATGGGACACGAGTGGCTGTCACACAGGTGTCCATAGAGCTGACAGTCTTGTTTGCATGCCACTTTGGCTCATCCCACTCAGCTTTCCCAAAACAAGGGGAGAGGTAGTGTGATTCCCAACTCCAGGTGCACCTAAAGTTCAAGGGCTTGTCTGTAGGTTATTCCTGGAGGAACAGCAGTCTGCTCCAGCCTAGGGCTGGGATTTCTCTTATTGCTGCTAAAGGGGTTTTCTTCTGACCCTCTTTCAACAAGAGTGGAAACAGACCCCTCCAGCAACAAGATCCTCCATGTGTAGAATTAATTCAGAGTAGTTAATCCACTTTTAATAAGCGCATCCTCCCATATTTCCAATTAGTGCCCATGTGTAAACAAGTGTACACAAGACTTAAGGCTCTAAAGCCTGATCCAAGTCCTGCTTCAAGCAATGGGGACATTTAGGAAGAGCAGAAGATTTTAGGAACCAAATAATGATGGAGGAAGCTGGGAGGGAACATACAGCTCCTGAAACCTCTGGTGGATGCTGGAACTGTTCTTCTGCAGCTAAAAATAATTCAAAACATTTGCAAATATGTTTAGACAAGGCAGAAAGGAACATTTCTGCCCATATGGGGATGAACTCCTCCACAAATAAGCAAGGGCCCCAAAATTTCTGATTCTTCCTGCTGCTGTAATGGGTGGAGCTGGGGCTGTGCAGCAGTGAAAATACAATCAGCAACTGGGGCACCAGTCCTGAACTGGGCATCTGCTTGCCTGGAGGTAGAAGGCAGTATCCACTTAGAGGAACTGAGATAATCCTGTGCCCAAAATATCTTCCCCAGAGGAAAAAAATACACTTTGGATAGCGATGACCATGATCAGGTTTCTAACAAGGAAAATGAATGTGGCACAAGCTCTGTCATATTCATGCTGGGGACAATAGGGGCAAAAAAAGGTGCAAGGTGTGTTTGGTGTCCCATGGGGTGGCTGCAGTCAGGTGCCTGCCCCCTGCTCCGGGCTGGGTCAGGAGCTCTGAGCTCCCAGAGCCGGGCTGTGACCCCACCGGTCACCTCGTGGGGACATGCTTGGCACCAAGCTGGGGCAGGCAGGGACAGTCACATTGCTGCCAGGCTCATTCCTCACCCACTCCGAGTCAAAGGCTGTCCAGAGCCACAGCCCGCACAGCCGGGCTCGGCTCTCACCTCTTACCTGGCAGCTTGAGGGCAGCTTTTCCGTGTTTTCCCCCATTTCCAGGACACAGAGCTGCCAGACAGTGACCTGGGCGTGCCCCACCTCCCTGGAGGTCCGGCTCTTGCAGCATCCCCTCTGTGCAAACGCGTTAATCGCTGCCCCACGTGGCCTCAGCATCCGCTCAAACACACAAAACCCCTCTTAATGCCTGTCTTGCTCCAGTTGCCTTCGGGACACTCCACCTAATCCGTCTGTCTGTCCACACAATCCCGTGAGACCGCACGGAAACCTCTGCCCCTACAAAGCCTCGGTGCCGAGCCAGGCCCGTGGCCTCGTGCTGCTGCAGAGTCCCAGGGAGCCCACGCGGGTGCAGGGACAGCTCTCTGCAGCTTCGGTGCTGGATGAGCTCTCACTGCAAGAGTTTAACCCTCCAGGGGTTAATATGTCAGGAAAGGCACCAAATTCCCTCTATGGAATCAGGCTGCCTGCTGTTTGCTGCGCTCCTCTCCCTCCCCATCGCTGTGAAACCTTTAAGACCTGGAGTCTCCTGAGCCCTTGCCTGGGGCTCCAGGGCTCTGCTCCTTTAGCCCAGCTCCTGGCATGTGTGGACACATGTCATGGCTATTTACACCTCCCCGGAGGTTCCCGGGGGAGCCCAGGTGAGCCGGGAATCCGAGCAATGCAGATCCAGGACACCTGGCTTGCAGGAAAGCCCCAAGCACAAGAAGTGCCCCTCATCCTCACCTGGGAGCCAGCCCAGCTCCCTGTAAAGCCTGGGGCTGCCCACATGGAAAACCGGGGGTGAAAGGCAGGAGTGTGTTGTGCAAGTCCCATTGTCATGGATAACTCAGTGTCCCCCTCCTGGGGACTTGCCCTAATCCCGGCCAGGAACATCTTGAGGCCCCATCTCTGGTGCAGGTGGGGATTTCACCAGTGGGGTCACACCAAGGTGTGATGTCCTTTGAGGACATTTTGGGGGTCATGGCCCCCTTCCTGCCCTGCCACAATGTCCCCCACTGCAGCAGCAGTATCATCCTGGGGTAACACCGAGGGGCTGCAGGAAGCTTTATTTGTGAGAAGTGTTAAAAATAGGATTTCAAAGATAACTATTAGTGCAGTGGGGATATTGACTTTCTCTCCATCTTTCCCTCACCTCTGCTTCAGATGACCTAAAGGAGTTTTTCTTTGCACTGGCAACGGAAGTCAGGAAAACCATCCTGGGCCCCCTCTCTCCCAAGTGCAGCTTGCTGGCCAATCTCAAGGCTGTCCTGCAGCGGATGCTGCCGGAGGATTCCTACCTGCTGGCCTCGGGGCGGCTGCACATCTCCCTGACGCGCGTGGTGGACGGCCAGAACGTCATGGCCTCAGAGTTCAGCTCCAAGGAGGAGCTCATTCAGGTACAGAGACCTTCCTCTGGGGCCATAGGAAGGTCTCCAGTGACTGCCTGGGATGGACAAAGCCCAGGTCTTGGTGGCTTTAACTGCACTGTTTTCTACCCGAGATGGGGGGGCTGTGCCAGAGCCACCACAATGGGCTCCAAGAGCTTGGGGGCAGGGAGAAAGGTTTGAGTTCCAGGATCACATGGAACAAGTCATGCCAAAAAAGTGGCAGGTTTGTTTCCAGCTTCATACAGATGATGTGGGGGCTCTAATAGTGACTTTGCAAAGAGCCCTGTCAATGCTGATGTGACCTCTCAGCTCTCCCCACAGGTCTCTCCTCAGCCATCTGGCAATGGTTTTCCTTGTTGCCTCAGCACTTTCCTGGGAGGAAAGAGCTGGACAAAGCTGCTGCTGAACAAGCAGCTCATTAAGCAATAAATTATCTGCTGGGAGGAGAATCCCAGGGTAAAGTACTAACAGAGCTGACTGTGAGGTCCTGGGTCCCTTGTCCCAGGGAGACAGTAGAAGATGACAAGTTCATGGAAATGTTTGAGTTCACCCCAACAAAAGTGCTTCCTCTAGGTAGCCCAGGAGCCTGGGGTGCTCATTCCCAGCTGATGAGATTGGTGGGAAATGGTTGCAAACACCCCCAGCACTGGCTTTACCACTGACAAATCCAAGCAGGGTGAGGATGCAGGTCCAAAAACTGGCAAAGATGGAAATTGGCCCCAAAGCTTCAGCTTGCTGCCATCAAAGGGTGGTGTTGGACACAGACACATAGATTTACAACTGTTAATTCTGGCAGCTATAAAATTAAAAAATGCTGTGTTGTGCCCTGCTCCACAGAAATGTTTCCCCTTCAATGAAATCAGATGTTTTCTCTTTTTGAAGCCTTTCTTGCCACAGTCCCCAGCAAAGTCCAGGCGGCACCAACATCCTGGTTCCAGATTTTGTCAAGGCTGAATTTTCAGACACCAAGTCAATAGCTTTTGTCCAGAAGAACTTTGACAGGAACACTGACTTCTGCAATCCCTCTCCTCCCCAGGCTCTCCTCTGCAGCTGCTTTCTTCCAATTTACTGTGGATTCATCCCTCCATCCTACCGAGGAGTGGTGAGTGACATTTCCACTAAAATACGCGCTCCCAGCAGGGTATTCTTGGGTTTGAATTCTATATTCCTCTGACCTGGGAGGGATAGGTGTGCCCAGGCTTTTCCTTTGGTTGATGGAGGTCAATAAAGCCCTTCAGCTTATTCTTCACCACATCCTAAGATGACAGCTGGGTGGAATTGCCATCTGGAGAGCCCTCTCCTGCTTTGCCCATGGACAGAGTGTGGCTGACCTTGCAGATCTCTGAGTGACACAAGAGGACGCCCACAGTGGGGACCTTGAGACATAATCCAGTTATCCCGGGCAGGGCCTGTCTGCAGAGCAGGTTCATCCCTCAGCTCAGGTGCTGACTTGCACAGCTGAGACATCCAGAGTTTGTGGGAGGATCCTCCCCCAGCCCTGAGCATTTACATGCTCTGCTTGTCTGAGGGAAGGGAAGGAGGATCTCAGCAGTGTTTTCCAGTGCATCCACTTCCAGGGTTGGGGCAGCCACAGCTTTTCTGTGCAAGGCCTCACTGGTCTCACAGGGAAGGATTTCTTCCCAATATCCCATCTAACCCTGATGGCAGTGGGAAGCCGTTCCCCCTTGTCCTGTCACTCCATCCCTTCAACCCTCTTCAACTCTCTTGGAGCCCCTTCAGGCCCTGGAAGGGTCTCTAAAGTCCCTGGAAATGTTCAAGGCCAGGTTGGACATGGCTTGACATTATCCACCTGGGATAGTGGAAGGTGTGCCTGCCCATGGCATGGGTGGCACTTTAAGGTCCCTCCCAACCCATCCCCAGGTCTGTGGTTGCTCTGTGAGACTCCTCTGCACTCTTATTTCATCAACATTTAATTCCATCAGCTGCAACTTCCAATCCCACTGTGGTGGGTGGTAAATCCAGATTCCTTTTGGAATAGAGCAATTGACATTTTCTTTGCCCAGTGAATAATCCCCCGTGAATCTGCAGGCAATTATTAAAGACGGGGGCCCTACTGCTCGAGCTCAGGACTTGAAAGTTATATAACACTATGTACTTGGTGATGTCTGAATTGGCTCTTGATTGCCAAAAATTGTTGTACAAAGCTTTGTGAATTAAAATAATTGTATTTCCATTTTAATAACTGCTGTAGATTACAGCACCTGGTCGAGGAGCTGGCTGGGTGCCACAGGCAGGGCAGGGGAAGGAGCTGGCAAAGGGATGAAGAGCACAGGTGGAAGCAGACACTGTTGGAAGTGGGAAGGGAGGACAAGCTGGGACGGGCTCACACCAGGAGTGTCACCAGTGCAGCTGCTGGCTCCCAACCCAGTGACACTGCAAAGGTCCCCGGAGCAAACCCTCCCTCTGCTCTCCCCCAGCGCTACGTGGACGGAGGCTTCACGGGGCTGCAGCCCGTGTCCAGCCTGGAGGAGCCCGTGATCACCGTGTCCCCGTTCACCGGCGAGCTGGACATCTGCCCCCGCGACTGCCCCGCCATCTTCTTCTGCTTCCAGATCTTCAACGGCAGCATCCAGATCTCCATAGAGAACCTGTGCAGGATCAGCTACGCTCTCTTTCCACCCAGCACCATGGTGAGCCCACCAGTGTAGAGATAATTTTCTGAACCTGAGGAAGTTTTCCAGCCTGTCAGTGGCTGATCTATTCCCAAGGGAAGAAAGTCCTTTGAAAAGCTTTATCTTTCAAAACCTGGGGTTTTTTTGGTTCTCAAAACAAAGTCACACAGTGTTCTGAATTTGTTTTTCTATTGTTCCACCAATGGAACCAGACAAAACTGCTCCTTTAACCAATCATGTTAACCTGTATCAGAACACCTTATAAAAAAAGTTACAAACTCCAAAATAAAAACTTCTGCCTCATTGAAATCAAACCTCACTGTTGTAATTTAAATCCACTCTTCTATTTCGTGTCCACTAACACACCAGGACTTCTCCCAGCTCAGTTTGGGTGAAAAGATTAATGCTGGTTCTCCCTTCTCAAGATTTAAGGTTCAGCTCAATCTCTACTGTTAATTAATGGGATTTCAAAGGGAGGGGGCAGCACCAACTGTTTCTGCAGTATATTTTGGGGGTGGGGGGCACTGCTGATGGGTGGCCATCACAGCCTGCACAGGATCAGACAAAACCAGGTGATCTCTAAGGTCCGACCCAAACTATTCTGTGTTTCTCTGACCGGTGCTGCAGTGGCTGGAAACCAACCAGTGCTTTCTGCCTTCCCCAATGGGCCCTCCCAACCCTCCGCAGTCAAACAGCTTTGGATAGATCCTGTAGTACTGGGGTCAGGGCTCTTTAGCGACCTCAAGTGTTTCTCCTTTCAGGTCTTGAACGACATTTTCTCCCAGGGGTACCAGGACACTGCCCTTTTCCTGTACAGGAACAGTAAGTGGCACCCCAGGACCTGAGGGGCACCTCCATGTGGGACAGCAAACATCATCCCTTTCTCTCTGTGTCTCCCAGATGCCTTTGGCTTTAACTACTTCGATGGCAATTTCCGCTTCGGCAGCACCTGTGGGAAGAATGACTCTGGAAAATCCAATGGGACACACCCTGGCCTGTACAAAAGGGTCCCTCAGTGCTTGAGCCCTTACTTCCTGCCAGGTAGAGGATTTGGGGTGCTCAGTTTGGGTTTAGGGCTGCTGCAGCCTTCAAGAGCGGCAGTGTTAGATTTAAGACATTACTGAGTTATTTATTAGAGTAAGTATTTCTAATGCAAAGAGGCTTTGTGAAAATGCCTCCAGCTGGACTCTGTCCTGGGCTTCAGCACCTACCTGAGCTGGGCAAGAGGAGTTATTGCATTTATTTCATTGTTTGTAATTACTGGTCTTTATTTCCTTCTGTGCTGTCATTCCTGGGTGCAGGCTTGTGGAAGAAGGAGCAGGTGAATGGACTGCAGGACCCACTGGCGAGGATCCTGCTGCAGCCTTACAGGCTGCCAGCCTTATTCAGGAAGGGGTAAGAACATGCCAGCAGAGGTGTCAGGGAATGGCACACAAAGCAGGGCTGTGCCTTTAGCAGTGGCTGGGCAGCTGAAGGGACACACAGAGGGATTCGGTGTTTCCTGAAGGCAAGATCCAAGGGAGAGTGGGGACGGCTGGTGGGAATGCCACAGGATCTCTTGGTTATTTCAAGATTATTACAGTGTGCATTTCCCATGAGCACCCTCCCCTTTTGCTGCCTTTAGCCATCATTGAACTGAGCCTGTGCACTTTGCTTTTGCAGGGTGAAGAAGGTGTGGGGGCTGCTGGAAGGTGCCGCTGCCCTGGTACAACGACTCCACAAGCTCCTCCAAACCCTGGTACCTGGTTTGCCTAAGACAGCCATGGACAGCAGGAGGTGAGGGGCTGGGGGGCTGCAGACTCTTGGCATAAAGAGAGCAGGGAAACCTTTGGGAACCTCACCCGCTGGGTCACTGATGCTGAGTATGGCTAAAAACTCCAAATCTGGAGTAGCTCGCATTAAAAGTAGATATTTTTTTATCCCTGTGATGTTATTTTGATATCTCAAAGAAGCTACAAACCAGCTTAGTGCCACCTCCCTACTGCCATACATTGGTGTTACAGATATTTATCTGCTGGGCTCTGTCCTGGCAGGACACCAGGCACATTCACCAAGATCCTGAGAGATGTTCTGGCACTAAGCTCTCAGGGATTTAAGGCATATAACCCCAAAATCTGCTTGTGAGTTCCCTCCTGTGCAGCTGCCCGAGACTCAAAATGATTTTGCCCTGAGAGAGCTGCAAACTCCTCAGCTGTGAAATAGCCCTTTGGAGTCAAAGATTCCTGGGGCTGCTCATTCCTGGCAGTACCTCGACCCTGCCTCAACTCTCACCTTGTTCCCACAGGTAACAAGGATTGTCCCAGAGGGAGGATCTCCAGAGCTGCCTCAGAATGTGGTGGGCAACCCCAGCACACACCAGCACAGCTGCTGGTTCTTGAGGGAACTTTTGGGGAGTATTTCTTCTCTTCAGAACCTGTCTGGTTCTGTCTGCAGTGCTGCCACTGCAATGCTGCTGCTCAGGCCTCACCTGCTTTTCCATGATGGCCGAGGCAAAGCTCCGTGGCTGCTCCTGGGACTCACCCCCAGCTGCAGGGGCCCAGGGCAGCTTCACCTGCAGATGTCACAGCCCAGCCCTTTCCCTGTGAACTCCATCTCCTCCCCACCAGCAGCATCCCTTCCCTGCTTTAATGCAAATTACAGGGCAGGCAGTCACCCGGAAATGCCAGGTTTTAAGTGTTTTCCTCCCACTCAAATACTTCCAAAGAGATTCCTCAGAGAGACAGAGAGAAGCCTTAGGGAGCATCATACTGGGCAGGAACTAATTTTTCTACAGTTCCCTGAAGTTTTTTTACCAATTATCAATTCTTGAGCTTCACACCTGCCCATAGCCCTGCTTCTCCTGCCTGTGGAGGTGGGAGTGCATTTGGATCCCCCTGGAACTTGCAGCTGTGCAGAAGGATAAAGAAAGCTAAAGATTTCTCCCTACTTCCAAGTCCTGCAGGCTGCATCTCCCGATATTTCACAAATACACGAGTTCTCCTCCTGCAGTTCATGGCCACACAAAGAGCATGGCCCAGGCAAACACACCATGTGTTACTGATCTGCACACAGAATCAATGGGCAGTGCTCCTGATTATCCTAAACCCGTGCAGCGTGTTGGAGGCTGTGGATTGGCTTTGTCCCAGCTATGTCTCCTGTTTGTTGGCTTCCCAGAGGCAACAAATGGATCCCAACAGCAGCAGCTGTTTATTAGAGACAATAGCCTGTTTAATTGCACAAAGGGAAAAGGAATAGAGGGAAGTTTCATCCAAGGGCCACGGAGACTGCAGGAATGAACGTGGGGAGTAACTGAAGGCAGCTTTGATGTAACCAGACTCAAAGTAAACTAGGAGTGCTGTGTGAAAGAACAATGTCCTGTATTCTGCCATCTTTGGTTGAAATCACCGACCAGGAAATACTTTCTCAGGAATGAGCATGCTAAAAGAAACCTGGATTCTTATTAGATAGAATGGTGAAATGGTTTCAGTTAAAATGGACCTTAATGATCACCCAGTTCCACCCCCTGCCATGGG
>VWYI01009522.1:0-33025 GCA_013399455.1 Anthoscopus minutus
CCCGCCCCCCATGATAGTCCCCACAGGTCAGTGGCTTCAGCTTTTCCTGGGGAATTGTCAGATAATTCCTTCGTAGTGGGCTTCAACTTGGAGTCTTTTTCCTCCTGTGCCCCGCTACTGGTGTGTAACTGGGACTGCAGGCCCTGAGTTGTGTTGTTAAAAGTTTGGCGGTGTTTGGCATGGCTTATCTAGTCCTGCTTGTGGGCTCAAGGCTCTTCCTACACCATGAAATGCTGGGAATCCTGTGGTCCCAGGAACCTGCCCGGGTGAAAATTAAGAATGCAGGGTAAAGAGAAGTTGCCAGCACCTCAGTGGGTGTTACAGCTCTTTACAGAAGCTGCTGCTGCTGGAGGAAAAGCTGTTTGCTGGCCTTTTTCCTCATTAGGTGCTTTGAAGTTAAAAAGCATGATGTAAGAAGTAATTTCTTTTTTTTTCATCTTCTTTTCTTCCCTAAGTGGAGGAGCTGGCACTGCTGACTGCCAAACTTAGAGCACGTTTTTTTTTTTTTTGCAAGATCTGCAGGAAGCTCTCATGCCTTGTTATCTCTTCCTGGAATGCTTCCCAATATAAGAGCTCTCTGAATGTTTGAAGTTTGCATGTTGCTGTTGGTTGTAACTTCCTCCATGTATTGTGGCATTTATTTTCAGCCTGTGCTGCTCTGCTCAAAGTGTTTCTGTTGTGAGGGGGTGTTTGCTGTGCACTCAGGGGGTGACTGTGAGTTGTGTTGTGTGTTCCCCATCCATTCCAGCCTTTGTCCCTGCTCCTCCCGTGGCTCCGGTTCCATCCCCAGCGCCGATGCCTCCCGTTCACCCCCCACCACCCATGGAGGATGAGCCAGTCTCCAAGAAACTGAAGAGTGAGGACAGCCTGATCCCAGAAGAGGAGTTTTTGCGCAGGAACAAGGTACATGTGTGTGTCAGAGTCCTGGGCTGCTCCGCTCCAGCTCCAAAGGGACTGTAAAGCCAATTCCCTGCACAGAGGGGCAAAAATACCAGGCAAAAAAGGGACTTCCTGAGGTATCTCATTTTTGTCATTCCTGAGCAAACCAAACTCCTTTGTCTCTTATTGGGAAGAGCTACACAGAATGGGATAGTGCTCTTCTGTAATTAAGGACAGTGAGAGGTAGGTTATGATGCAGAAAAGAACTAAAGTTGCTTTTAAGGAGAGGAGGGCTGAGCTGGAGATGCTAAGAGATTAGAATATCAATGCCAGCATGATAGGGTAATGTGCTGTATTCCATAGCAAGGTGAGATAAATGTGAGCCTCAGTTCCTTTCTGAGGAGTGCCAGTGTCAGAGGAGGAGTTTTAAATTCTTAGGAAGGGCTACATGGTTTTTCTGGGAATATTTAAAGTAAAAGAGGAGATGTAGATGGAATACTGGGAAGGAATTGTTCCTGTGAGGGTGGAGAGGCCCTGGCACAGGGTGCATAGAGAAGCTTTGGCTGCTCCGTCCCTGGAAGTGTCCAAGGCCAAGTTGGATGGGGCTTGGAGCAGCCTGGGCTACTTGAAGGTGTCCTTTGCCAGTGGCAGGGGGTGGGACTGGATGGATTTTAAGATCCTTTCCAACCCAAACCAGTCTGTGATTCTGTGATTTCATGTGCACAGAGAAGCTGTCTCCTGTTAAGTGCTTCACACCTTCACCCTGTGACACTGTCAGTGCATGTGGTGCTCAATAGATGGCAAACAAAAGGAGGAGAAATCCAACTAAATGTTTTATTTTGGGAGCAGTGGAGTCACTTGTAAACACATTTCAGTGTGTTTACTGAGGAGCCAAGATATGGAAATAAGTACTTAGTCTGGTGCTGTGTTATCACAGCCCTGAGAGACTTTATCTGTGTTTTCCCATAGGGCCCAGTCACGGTCAAAGTCCAGGTTCCCAACATGCAGGACAAGACGGAATGGAAGCTGAATGGCCAAGTGCTGGTGTTCACCCTGCCCCTCTCAGACCAGGCACGTAGCTCATTGTCCTGCCCTGCCCTGCTCCCTGCCTGGAGAGCAGCAGCTGGGAGCTCAGCCTGCTCCCCACATTGAAGCTCCACGGGGCTGGGGAGCAGGACTGGGACAAAAGCACTGAAGGAGCCCTTTGATCCTCCCCAGGTGTCTGTTATAAAGGTTAAGATCCACGAGGCCACAGGGATGCCAGCTGGGAAGCAGAAGCTGCAGTACGAGGTAGGTATAAGCCCTTCAAATGCTGGTTGTTTCTTCCGTGCATTCTCTCACACAACTTCTTTACAAAGAAAAATTTAAATGCACAGTGAGATATACTGGAAGAGCAAAGGGAATGTTTTTCCTGCCTGCACAACACAGCTGTTACAGAGCTGCCCTCTGTTACAGCAGGATAGGCTTTTAGTAGGCGATTAAATCAGTGAATTTTCACATTGTTGCTGCTGCTGCAGATGAGTCCTCCAAAGTTGATGTGGCTTTTTCTGAAATCAGTCTCTTGTTTTATTTTTTTTTTTGACATTTAACTGCAGCAGCCTGCTCCCACAGCTCTGCTGTGTACTCCAGGAGGTGGGCGAGCGTGCTTTGGAACCCTTGCAGCTCAGGGAAGGCTTTCTCCAAAACAGAGAAGGGAAGAGCTCACTCTCTTCTCTCTCTTCCTGTTGAAGCTAGAGCTGTGAGAAAGGCCCCATTCCTTTTTAATGACTTATTTCCAGTCATGCATGTGCCTGGGCAAGCACAACCTGCTGCCTAAGCAGTGAACTTTGTGCACTTATCTCCTCAGAGTTCATCTGTGGGCAGATACTCTGTTAACCCTTAATGAGAACAGAAGCTGAGCTGATTATTTTTAAGGGAAAATATAAAGGTGGGGGGAGAGTGGAGCATGAATTAACTCCCCTTGTGGTGACTCTTCATCTGTGTGTTGTAGGAGCCACATTGTCTGTATTTCCTGGCCTAGTGGAAAGTGTCCCTGCCCGTGGCAAGTGGGATGGAATGTGGGGATCTTTAGGGTTCCTTCCAAACCAGCCTAGGATTTTGTACCCACCTGCAGTGTCCATCTTGAACACTGGAATCTCTGGGGTCTTCAAAGCCTGCAGTGCTCTGTCATCCCCCTGCTCCAAGTGTACATCCAGGAGGGTGGGATTCTGTGGGAAGACAGCACTGAGGTTTGTGCTCTGACTGCTCTTTTGTGGTTTTTTTTTTTCCTTTTCTCCTCCCCTCAGGGCATCTTCATCAAGGATTCCAACTCCCTGGCTTATTACAACATGACGAGTGGCTCTCTGATTCACCTGGCACTCAAAGAGAGAGGAGGCAGGAAGAAATAGGAGACGTGGAGCCCTGAGACGTAACGTGTCCGTGTTGTAACCCCAACCTTCCCAATCCTGTTTCCATTCTGGCCTTTTTGGGGCTGCATCCACTGCCCCCCAGCAGTAGTTTGAACAGAGAGACTGACCCCCACTGATGAGAGAGGAGAAGCTGATGGAGTCCCAAAATGTGTCAGTGTAATTGAGTAGTCTGTAGTGATCAATGCTTTGCTTGAGTGCAGGCTCTCCTTTGAATCCCCTCGGGAAAAGACATCATCAAGGTCATGCCCAGCTTAGTTTAGATCCATCTTTGAAGGATTTATGTTGTCCAGGAGCATCATCTGCCTGCCCTCAGCACTCACTGCTTCATTTAACCTTCTGCTAATTGAAAACTTCTTCTCCACACACTTATTAACCTCCTTGTTCTTGTTCTTTCCCTGACTTGGATCTTGTACTGACCCTGACTGACTTGGAGGTTTTTCCTCCCTCGGCATGAGTTTGTGCTGCTTTTCCTGTGATAAAGAAGGTCTGGGTCTGCTCTGGACAGCCCATGATTTGTTTTAATAAACGTGCAGCTCTTCTTCCTTGGATTTGGGGTTTTTAATGGAGATGTGTCTGTTTTCTGAGCACTCAGATGGGGAAATACATCAGGATTTGTAATTAAGCAGTTTACAATAGGAAATCCTCTTATTTTCAAGGAAAAGTTACAAGAAAAGGGGCTTGTTGAAGTTCCCTGGTACTCCTCAGTCATTCATGAAGGAATGCTTATGTCTGTGTGTGAGGGGGGACAAAAATACTCTGAACTTGGCAAGAATTTTATTGGAAAACGTGATTTTATAATTATATCCTGTAGCTGGAATCTCTTGGTCCTGGAGAGCATCTAGGTCTGGAAAACAGATGATTCCTGAACTTTCAGTCAGAGTTTAATAGAAACACAACACAGCAAAGTTAATCCATGGAGCTAGGTGCCCAGGAAGAGGCAGGTGTCTGGGGTTTGGGTACCTCTGGTTTTTTGGGTAACCCAAAGCCATAGATTCATTATATATATTTTTTCGTGGTCAGGCAGTGCAGGAACATCCTGTTTACCTGATTCCATGCTTAGGAGGGGAAAGAGGGATGAAGCAGGAGGGAAGAGCCAGCCTCTGGTGTACTCCCCTGGGATCTGGTGGAAGCCCTGTGGCTGTGAGGAAGGTGGCTGGCACTGGCCCAGCCCAGGTGGCCAGTGTTCCCTGGCCAGTGTGTCCAGCTGTTGTCTCTGACAGGTCCCCATGTGCCCCTGTCATAGCCTGCTCCCCTCCCCGCTGCAGGAATCTGGAGTGTGTGGCTGGATGGTGGATGCAGGGTGCTGCTGCCCTGCAGGAAGGCAGGATAATCACTTCCCTTTTCTCTTCAAAACCAGACAATAGGTACAATCCTGGAGCAAACAGGCAGTGAGCGGGGTTTTCCAGAGCAGATAGAAAAAAACTGCCAAGAGAGCTCTGAAATGGAGAAGTTGTATTTGTATCCGGGGCCGGGCCTGGCTGTACTGAAGGTCACCCTGTGTTCCTCCTCCTGCTGTGCTTGGAGTGTGGTGCCCACAGAGCTTCCCAGTGGGAACTGTTCCCTCTATTCCCTCAGTAACTTTTTCAGCCAGGCCCCTTTACCAGCACTCCAACAAGAGAACTTCCCCCTGGAAATCACTTGCATGGAGCCTTGCCAGCCTGTTTCCATCTAAATCCAAGGGATGAATACTGTAACAGACTGTGTGTGTGAAATCTGGTACAAAACAAGTGCCATTGGAGCCTTCCACTTCAACGGCAAGGACTGGCAAGGCCTGGCTGCCAGAAGCTGCCCCAAGTAGCTTGAGTTGCTGATTTTAAGGATCCTCATTCCCTCTTTGGCACAGTAGCACCTTGAGAGGGATCCTTCCAATAACCCCCTGTTCTGTGCTGTAAGAGGGAGGGAATGGAGTGCTGGGCTCTGGAGAGGCATCTGGAGGTGGGATGGACCTGCCCCTGGAAGGCTTTATCTGAGACAGGTCCCAGCGCAGCCCAGTCTCCTACAGATCCTTTGGTGTGTTATTTTTGGGAGAGCTGGGCTGGTTTTACCTGTCTGGGATGCTGTGGATGGGGATTTTAGGGTGACACAGCAGTGGTCTGGCTGTGGGATCTGCAGGGCAGGGACACCTTTGGAGAGGGAAACAGATTCCACCACTGCCCCATGCTGGTGTGTGCCCCAGTGCTTCCCAGCACAACCCTCCTGCAGTCCCAGTATCCAGCCTTCCTGGAATGCCAGTGCCATGTCAGTACAGTCCCACTGTGGCTCAGTCTGGTCCTGCTATAACCTCCTTATACAGGTCCCAGTACAGCTCTGCTATGGCCCATACTGGTCCCAGTATAGTGCATTTTATCTCCCACTGGTCCCAGTACAGCTCTATTATATCTCATCCACATCCCAATACAGCTGTGTTGTGTCTCATACAGATCCCAGTACAGCATGTTATGGCCCCTGCTGGTCCCAGTACAGCTCATTATGGCTTATACTGGCCCCAATAGAGCTTGTTATAGCTCATGCAGAACCTAGTACAGCCCCTTTCTCACACTGGTCCCAGTCCATCCCTTTCTGTCTCGTACCGGTCCCAGTCCATCCCTTTCTGTCTCGTACCGGTCCCAGTCCATCCCATTCTGTCTCGTAACCGTCCCAGTACATCCCGTTCTGTCTCGTATCGGTCCCAGTCCATCCTGTTCTGTCTCCTACTGGTCCCAGTACCTCCCACCCCAGCGCTGCCCCACTGCCGGCGCACGGAGCCCCGCCTCCCACCGACACCCGCCGGCGCTTGACGGACAGCTCCCTCCTGTCCTTCGGACCAATCAGCTCTGGGGGCGGACTCTCCTTTCCTCAATCCTGGAGGCTGATTGGTCTAGTCCCTGCTCCCGCCCAATGGCGGTGCAGGGAGGGGGCGTGGCCAGGGCGGGGCGTGGCCGCCGCCGTGTCCCGGCATGGCGGAGCGGCCGCNTAAGTTCGGCTTCATCGTGGGCAGCCGCGGCGCCGAGGGGACGTGAGTGGGGGCCGTGCGGGGGGGCCAGGGCTGGGGGGACACCGAAGCACTGAGGCGCAGAGGAGCCGCCCCAGGCCCGGCCCAGTCCTCTCCGGCCGCTCGGCCCCCGCAGGGCCGGGCCTGGGGCTGGGCCGGGTCGGGCCGGCTGTGTCTCACCCCGCCCCGGGGGGGGTTTGTCCCCGCCGCCCCCGGGCTGGGCGCGGGGCCGCCCAGGACCGGTGTCAGGCGTCGTTCCCGCCCGTGGCGGAGACCGCAGCAGCCGAGATGTGAAGAAGGGAGTAAGGCTGGGAGACCTGCGGATATTCAGCCTGGAGAAGAGAAGGCTACGAGCAGAGCTTAGAGCCTCTTCTAGTGTTTAAAGGGGCTGCAAGGGAAACTGGACTCTTGACTTTGGACAAGAACTTGGAGTGACAGGATAAGGAGGAGAGGTTTCCTTCTCTCAGAGGGCAGGGTTAGATATGATATTAGGGAGAAATCCTTCCCTGTGAGGGTAAGGAGGTCCTGGCACAGCGTGCCCAGAGAAACTGTGGCTGCCCCTGGATCCCTGGAAGTGTCCAAGGCCAGGTTGGATATTGGGGCTTAGAGCAGCCTGGGATAGTGGAAGGTGGCCCTGCCCATGGCAGGGGGTGGCACTGAATGAGCTTTAAGGTCCCTTCCATCCTGAACCATTCCATGATGTGGTGGCTCTGTGAAGAGCCCCAAAAGCTGTTCCAGCTGTCCCATCTCCCTCTGAAGAGGGGGAGTAGCTGGGAAGTGATGTCCACTCCATTTGGGATCCGGGAGCTGCCAGCACACCGAGGTCAGCGTCTGGTCAGCTCCAGGCTCTGATTTCAGTGGACTTTTGGCCTCTGTCAACCCAAGGAGGCCAGGCCGTGGTGTCCTTCCAAGGACCCCTTGTTGGTAGTGCTGGCAAAGGCACTGGAGTTACCCTGTTACCCTGCTCCGCGGAAGAAGCCCTTGGAGGAAGTGAGGCTGACCCGAGGCGCTGGGCCCCAGGGCGGTGCTGACACCCAGGAATGTGTTGTTGCTGTCGAGCTGGTTCAGCAGCGTGTTTGGTGTTTGCCTTCCTGGCCTTGCTTTCACAGCAACACCCAGAGAAAGTTGGGATGGCAGTGGGGACAACGCATGGCAGCCATCTCTTCTGCTGGGACATTGCCTGAAGCAAGGTCCCTGGGTTTTGCCCACTTGAGTGCTCTGGTGCCAGTTGTGCCTCAGTTTCCCTGTCTATGAGGAGCAGAGTGTTCACTCCCCATAGCCTGTGGATGTTACTGGGTGGGTCTGTGGGATAAAAAGGTGCTGGAGGTTGGAATGTTGGCGCTGGGCAAGGTGCATCACTCCGGGTGATAAACCTTGTCCCTCGGCACTGCAGGAGTGGTGTGACCTCTCCTTCCCGTGGTGCTGCAGCCTGTCCTGGCCACACACCTGTCCTGGCTGTTGTTCCTGTGGCTATCCCTAGGGTGGGTGTTCCTGTCGTTGCAGCAGCAACTCTAGATGGAGGTCATGGTGCTAGATGCCAGTGGCTGCTCCCAAGGGTGCTGACAGTGTGATGGCTGCAGCCACTAGGGACTGAGCCTCCTGCAGCACCCCACAGATGTGCTGGGGCCGAATCCTGCCCTGCTCCAGGGCTTTATTGGCTCACTGTCTGTCCAGGAGAGGATGAAGGGGAATACATGACCTGCTGCTGTGGCTGGCAGAGTTGGGATTACCCTCCTGGGAGGGGAAGCACAGGAAGGCAGGCAGGGTATCTCAGCATCCATGGAGGGTCTGAGGGCACCGTGAAGAGCTGAGCTGTGGGGATGTCACCCACAGTGTGGATGCAGAGGAGCGCATTCCTGGCATTGGACATCCCGTCACATCCCTGGCTGGAGTGCCCCCACCCTCGCGCCTGGGCCATATGAAATGCAGCCGGTCCTCACTCCCTGCCTGCTGCCAAGCTGCCATCAGCTGGGAGCAGCTTCCAGTCTGTGCTGGCAGGGCTCCAGCAGGCCCACAGCCAGCTCCTGTATCCAGCGTCCTGCGCTCCGGAGCTCCCCACGCCTTTTGGAGCCCGGCTGGAGGCCAGTGCTGCCTCCATCCCTGTGCCGGGCTGGGGAGCTGCCGGCCATGCCTGGGGAGGGTGGGGAACCAAGCAAAGTAGATCCTTTGGGAGTGGGTTTGCTCTTGGAACAATTGTGCTCGCCCTGTCCGACCCGCTGCACTGGGTGGGACTTGGCAGGGAAGGGCTGGGCAGGGCGCAGGGCAGTGCTGCCAGCTGGATGTGACCCTGGACTCGCCATGCTGCTTGCTTTCCAGCTTGGAATGTCGAGAGAGGACCTGCATGTCCTGTAGTGTGGCTGGGTGCTGGAGGATGCTCAGCACCAGGACACTGTTCTTGGGTCCTCAGGAAGGATCTGACTCTCCCTGAGATTGGCGTGGCCACAGGACAGTGGAGCAGAGCCTGGGAAGGCATTGAGACTTCACTGATGGCTTGAAGGAGTGTCTGCTTTCCTTGGATGTCCCTGCCTTAGCCTGTCCGAGCTGCCTGTCACCCATCTCTGTGCAGATGTGCAACCATAGGGGGTTGGAGGCTGTGGTGCTGGCTTCAGCATCGCAGCAGCATCCCCCCGCCTCAGCAGGGTTAAATTGGATTCCCTGGCTAGGCTGAGCCGTTTCTGGAAAACACTCCCCTCCCTCCTAAGGGACCCTGGTCTGGGCTCGGTGCCAGGCCTGGAGCAGTGCCAGGCATTGGGAGCGCAGTGTGGCTGGAGCTGTGTGGATGACACGATGCTTATGGCTCCGGCTCTCTCTGTGTGCAGCTGGCCCCTGCCTCAGGGATCAGGTTTTGCTCATCCCTCACCTTCCTGGCGTGTCCCTGGGGATGCTGTGGCACGTGGTGTGTGCAGTGCAGGCTGCTCCTGAGAGATTTGAGCTGCTGTGCTGGCGCAGTGACTTCACTCACGGGTGGCGAGTGCTTCCGGCAGCTGCTGAAACGCCGGCTCTGCCGAGCGTGTCCTGAGCCTTGCGCCTTGAGGGGTGCAGCTGTCTGGGCATGGGGGTCACCCAGAGTGCTCAGGAGGCCAGGGGGTTCTGCAGCTTATGGAGGGCCAGGCATCCACTGACTGGCCTCTTCCTCCTGGTCCCACAGGCTGGAGGAGGTGCCCTTGGAGGTGCTCCGGCAGCGGGAGTCGAAGTGGCTGGATATGCTCAACAACTGGGACAAGTGGATGGCCAAGAAACACAAGAAGGTAAGTGACAGCCATGTCCCCTCTGGGAGGTGGCAGTGAGGGACAGCCAGGCATGGGGGTGTCCCTTTAGGGCAGCCTGGTGTCACTGGTTCCCTGCAGACAGGCGTCTGTATGCCTTTGGATGATGCTGTTGGCTTGAATGGGCTGTTCATTCCCCTTGGGAACTGGAGTTTAGGGGGGCTGAGTGGTCCTGAACCAGCCCGCTTCTGCCTCCAGCTCTTCCCTGCCGGGCTGGAGTCTTCCTAGGGCTTCTTTGGCTGCCTGCAGGCAGCCATGGGAATTGTTTGCTCATGGAAACTTCTGTTCTGAGCATCTTGCAGACCGAAAAAAGCTCTGTGTAGGAAATGTTTGAGCCTGATGCGCGTGACACTGGTCTGTGAACTGGGGTCCCTGGGAGACTCCTGGTGTGCTGGCTCTATGGCTTGATTTGCTGATGCTCCCTGATCCCCTGAGCCTGCAGATGAGGTGGGAAGTGGGATGCAGCAATCAGGGAAGCAGCAAGCAGGGTTGCTGCTGTGTATCTGCTGGGAGCAGTGAGGCTGCTGGCATGGGACAGCAGTGCCAGAGAGTGGCTGAAGGGCCTTCTCCTTTGCCTCCTCCCCATGCTGACAGAGTCTCCTGGCACCCCTCAGTGCCCTCAAAGTCCCTACTCCATGCCTGATGAACGACACTAGAATCCCTCATCTGTTTCTTGGCTGCTCTTAAAGGATTTGGGAGAGTTTTGTGGGCCACGGCAGGCAGGTGCTTTGTTCCGCAGGCAATTCTGCCGTGTGCCACAGGGTGCCCTTACGGATGGGGTGAATGCTCCAGCAGTCCTGCCTCTGGCACAGCAGCTCCCTTGTGCCTGAGCTGAGCCTCTGGGAGTCCCCGTGGGGCTGATGTGCTGTATAGTCTGTCCTGCAGCAAAAATTCATGCCTGGAGCTTTGGAGAGGCTGCTCCAGAATGCTGCTCTGTGCCTGGATCCCTGGGGCTGCTCAGGAAAGGCTGCCAGGCCTGTCTTTGGATGCTGTCAACTGTCCTTGTTCTGTCAGGAACCTGCTTGGTGCAGATACCTGCTGCTCTGGGGGAGCTCCTTAAGCCTCTGAAAACCCCAGTACTTTTCTGGCTGCCTCATCAGCGTTGGCAGGTAGCCCAGGGTTCCCTGGGCCAGCTCCTGCTGGGCTTTCTCACACCTGCGCTGCTCCAGCATCCCAAAATGCTCCCTGCCTGGCCCCAATCCCAGCGGAGCATGACCCCATCCTTCATGGAGCTGAGCTGTGCCAGCACCATGTGCTGGAAGGAGGGCAGACCTGTGGGTGGGCAGCTCCCACTGCTCCCAGCCAGCACTCTGACATCACCTTGCTTTCAGCATCCCTCAGCCCAGACACACTCGCAGTCCCTGGAAAATCATGGTGGGATCACAGGGATGATGGGAGGACCCCATATGGGACCAAGGGAATGAGCTGCTCTGCCTCAGTGGCGCTGGCCTGGCCAGCTGGAGGGGCTGCCGAACCAAAACCCAGTGAGGTAGTTTCCTTCCTGGCAGCTCAGTCGGCAGGAAGGGGAGCTGCCTGGAAATGGGAGCTGTCAGCAGCCATGGAGCTGCCCATGGCAGCCCTGGGCATCGTCCGCTGTGTTTCCTGTCAGCACAAAGGGACCTGCCCGTGTAAACAACCAGTGAGGGAGCAGCAAGCCCCCTGGGGAGGTGATGGTACTGTGCTTAGAAACAACCACCTGCTCCCCAGTTGCTCCAGCAAACAGAGACACAGCCCTGTGCAAGCAGGAGGGGCCTAGGGAGGATTTGGGAGATGCTTGCCACTGCTCTCAGAGCCCTGGCACAGTTGATATGTGCCACCCAAGCAGGGACATGAGGAGTGTAGGCTGTGCTGGGGTTTTGCAGGGTGTTGTGGGAGGTGACTGTGCTGAAAGCACCAGGCTTCTGAGGCTCACCTTGCTGCATGCCATGGCTGAGGACTCTGGAGAGAAGGACACATAAGGACCTGGAGCTGCTGGAGCAAGTCCAGAGGAGTCCATGGAGATGTTCTGCAAGCTGGAGCCCCTCTGCCTGGAGCCAGGCTGGGAGAGCTGGGGGTGCTCACCTGGACAAGAGAAGGCTGCAGGGAGACCTCAGAGCCCCTTCCAGAGCCTAAAGGCACTCAGGGAGAGCTGGAGAGGGACTTTGAACAAGGCATGGAGAGACAGGACACAGGGAATGGCTTCCCACTGCCAGAGGGTGGGGCTAGATGGGATATTGGGAAGGACTTGTTCCCTGGGAGGGTGGGCAGGCCTTTGCACAGGGTGCCCAAAGAAGCTGTGGCTGCCCCTGGATCCCTGGCAGTGTCCACGGCCAGGTTGGATGGGGCTTGGAGCATCCTGGGATAGCGGGATGTGACCCTGCCCATGGAATGAGATGTCCCTGCCAACCCAAACCATTCCATCATTCTGTGATTTGGAGCTCTTGCTGTGCTGAGGAGTTGGAGTGGGATGTTGGGGGCTCTGTTTTGGTCCCTGCTGGTGCAGGCAGCACCAGGGCTAATCTGGCTCAGCTCCCCACACAGGGTTGGCACTGACTGCCTCGCCTGGACTTTGGTCCTGGCTGGTGCCCAGTGACAATTGAACCATGTGGGCATGGAGCTGGCCCCAGGGGCCTCAGGATCTGACCGTGTGTGGAGATAGGACCAGACCTGCCCTTCTGCCTAGGATGAGCAGATGGGAAGGTTGAGACACTAGTCAGAGTGCACATCCCTGCTTTCCATGGCCCCATGAGGGAGTGAGGGGCTGGACTGGGGGCTGGGGAGCCTCCCTTGTGTCCTCTGCTTCCCATGTGGACAGAGCCACCTGCTCCCCACCTTGGCTCCAATATTTGCTCTTCCAGCTCCCAGCAGGATCTGGCTTTGAGGCAGTGCCAGGCTTGTTTGGAGCTGTTTGCAAGCTACAAAGCCTCTGCTGGGCCTCTGGCAGCTCCCTTGTGCTGCTGGTGCAGCCCTTACTGCCATTCCAGCTGGCATCTCTGTGTCCCAGTGGCTCAGGGACACTTCTCCGTGTTTGGGAAGCAGCAGGGGACCAGCCTGTGGCCATGGTGCTGGCCTGGCTCCCATCTTGCCCCAGGAGTCTCTTTGTTTCCCAGCGCTCTGTGATTTTCCTGTGATGGCTGTGTCTCTCCCTCAGATCCGGCTGCGGTGCCAGAAGGGGATCCCGCCCTCGCTGCGGGGCCGTGCCTGGCAGTACCTCTCTGGGAGCAAGGTCAAGCTGGAGCAGAACATGGGCAAGTTTGATGTGAGTCCTGCCGGGGACCCTCCTGCACCGCCATGGAGGGGGCAGTGCTGGGATTGCTTCTGCTCAGGCTTGGGTGTGTGTTGGGATCTCAGACATCTTGAAGGGGAGTCAAGGTGTTGCTCACCCCAGTCTTCCCTTCCCCAGGAACTGGACCTCCTCACAGGAGACCCAAAGTGGCTGGATGTGATTGAGCGGGATCTCCATCGGCAGTTCCCCTTCCATGAGATGTTTGTCTCACGTGGAGGCCATGGGTATGTGGAGCTACTGTGTGTCCAGCCCTCAGCAGCCATGGATGGGGTGGGCGCTGTCTATCCCAGCTTATGGAGCCACACTCCTGTCCCCATTGTCCTCCTCGTTCCCCAGAATTCCCTATACTCCCACAGTCACAGAGCATCCATTGACTGAAAACAGGATGGCTCAGACCAGCTCTGACACCCAGTGGGGTGGGAATTGCCATGGCAGGAGGGCAGAGGGAGGAGCTGGCAGTCTGCAGCCTCCATTTCACCAGGAAAATGCTGCTCCCAATGTGTTGGAGAGCATCTGTGCCCCTGTGCTTGCAGCTGGGTCCCTGCCTGTCCCTGGCTCACTCTGGGCCACGTGGTTGTCTCCATGCCTCGACTCCTAGATCCAGGCAGGATCTGTTGGCAGAGCTTCCCAGAGCTGTCGTATCCCATAGCCCTGGATTTGTGTGCAGAAGGGATCCCAGCCAGGGACTGAGCCAGGCTGGTGCCTGGGATGCACAGGGGACGCTGGGGGGGCACAGCCATGCCGTGTGCCCACCTGTGCGTGCTGGGTGTGTCCGCAGGCAGCAGGACCTGTTCCGGGTGCTGAAGGCGTACACGCTGTACCGCCCGGAGGAGGGGTACTGCCAGGCCCAGGCGCCTGTCGCCGCCGTCCTGCTCATGCACATGCCGGCCGAGGTATGGGCACGTGGCTCAGGGGACAGAGCTGGGACCTCCTGGAGGGTGTGGGGCCCTTTCAGAGGTGCTGATGAGTGGAGTGCCCGGCTCAGGGCAACCCAAAGTGCCCCAGGGGTGCTCTGCTGCTTCCCACCCTCTCCCATGGTCCCTGGGAGCAGGGTGGGGGCCGCAGGGATGTCCTCTGGGTGCTCACCTGCTGTCCCTTGGCTTGCAGCAAGCGTTCTGGTGCCTGGTGCAGATCTGTGAGAAGTACCTCCCTGGCTACTACAGCGAGAAACTAGTGAGTAAAGGGCTCATGGTGCTTTCAGCAGTGGCAGGGCCTGCAAGGTGCTGCCCCTAGGTTAGGGCAACCCCTAGGATCAATTTGGGCAGGGATGAAGGGATCAAGAGCAGTCCTGGGGAGAAGGACTCAGGGATGCTGGTTGGAGAGGGTTGGCCATGCCCTGGCCATGTGTCCTGGGCTGATCCCCCAGCGTGGGCAGCTGGGGAGGGGGAATTCTGCCCCTGTGCCCCACCCAGGTGAAACCTCACCTGCAGAGCTGTCCCAGCCCTGGGGTTCCCAATATCAGAAAGATGCTGATAGAACCAGAACTGCTGGACAAAGTCCAGAGGAAACCATGGGCTGGTTTCCATTTCCTGCTCCAAGGGCTAGAGCCCCTCTGCTCTGGAGCTAGTCTGGGAGAACTGGGGGTGCTCACCTGGAGAAGAGAAGGCTGCAGGGAGGCTTGAGAGCCCCTTCCAGTGTGTAAAGGGGCTCCAGAAGAGCTGGAGAGCAACTTGGGACAAGGGCTTGGAAGTGCTAGAAGAAGGGGTAATGGCTTCCCACTGCCAGAGGGCAGGGCTGGATGGGATATTGGGAAGGAATTGTTTCCTGTGAGGATGGTGAGGCCCTGGCACAGGGTGCCCAGAGCAGCTGTGTCCACAAGTGTTCCAGGCCAAGTTAGATAGGGCTTGGAGTCAACCTGGGATAGTGGAAGGTGCCACATGGCAATGGGGTGGAATGAGATGAGTTTTAAGGTCCCTTCCAACCCAAACCATTCCATGATTCTGCATCTCCAGGACAAAAATTTGTCCAGGTCCTCACCCTGGGGAAAGAAGGGGTCTGGGGACGTGTTGGATATTCCCAGTCTCCCTGTTGTGCCATGGCTCCCAGAAGCATTCCACATTCAGGGATGGGGTCTCAGTGTAGCATCCATTGGACACGTCTCTGTTCTCATATCAGGTGTAGAGGGTTGGTTGCTCCTTGCCAGGGCTGGGCACTGAGGGCTGATGTCAGGGCTGGGGTGTTCACTGGGATGCTGGTCCCTGTCCCTGCAGGAAGCCATCCAGCTGGATGGACAGATCCTCTTCTCACTGCTGCACAAGGTCTCGCCTGTGGCCTATAAGCACCTGAGCAAGCAAAAGATCGACCCCATCCTGTACATGACGGAGTGGTTCATGTGTGCCTTCTCCCGCACACTGCCCTGGAGCTCCGTGCTGCGTGTCTGGGACATGTTCTTCTGTGAAGGTAGCAGTTCCCCACCATCCTCCTCCTCCTGGGGTGACTGCACTCCCCACAGCCATGGGACCTTTAGCAGGACAGGTTTGGGGCAGCCACATGCCTGAGGTGCAGATGGGCTGTTTCCCTGGGGGGTTAGGAGGCATCCCAAATTCACCCTCTTGCGTGTCCTGACTGTTAGTGGGACTGGGATCTGCTGCCCCACAGCATTTGGGGGACATGGTGGCAGTATCACCCTGTCCTGCCTAGTACTCACTGCCTCATGTCTCCTCTTGCAGGAGTGAAGATCATCTTCCGAGTGGGCCTGGTGCTGCTAAAACACACCCTGGGCTCCTCTGACAAGCTCAAATCCTGCCAGGGCCAGTATGAGACCATGGAGAGGCTGAGGGCCCTCAGCCCCAAAATCATGCAGGAGGCCTTCCTGGTGCAAGAGGTGAGGTGCTGGGGATGGTCTGGGGGGCTTAGTGCTGCCAGACTGGGCTGTCCCTGGGTGGGCAGAGCAGCCCCCAAAAAGCTTGATTAGCGGTTGCCTCTGCCCTGAGAGGGATCCCACACCCAGCCCCGGTGGCACTGTCGCTAACGGCACGAGTATCCCCACAGGTCATCGAGCTGCCAGTGACGGAGCGTCAGATTGAGCGAGAGCACCTGATCCAGCTGAAGAAGTGGCGGGAGACGCACGGGGAGCTGCAGTGCAAGTCCCCCCCGCGCCTGCACGGTGCCAAGGCCATCAGCGAGGCGGAGCCTGCGCCACGCAAAGCGCTGGAGCCCGTTCCCTCCATCACTGTCTCCCCTGGGCCCGCCCCCGTGCCCAAGGCCCGCAAGAGCAAGGAGAAGAGCCGGGAAAAGGGCCCGGGCCCGGCCAGTCCTGCCAATGGCCCCGGGGCTGAGGGCAACGGGGCGCCCGGCACGACCCGGGAGCTGCTGCATCCCCAGGTCTCCCCCCACCACCAGTCCAAGGAGAGCCTGAGCTCCCGGGAGAGCGAGGACACGTACTTGTAGGGCCCGGCCCACACCCCGGGCAGCCGGGCTCAGCGGGGCTGCGCACGGACCCGGGCGCGAGGACACCGAGAGGGACCCCTGGCACCTGGCGCTGGGGGCTCTGAGCTGGAGGGATGGGACGGGGGACTTTGCAGCTCCATGAGAACAGCATGGCCCTCTCGGGGCATCCGTGGAGCTTGGCCAGGTGTGGTGACCAAAGGGGGCACCGTGGGTCTGCGCTGGGTGCCCACCCCACAGGGTGCTGGCACCACGAGTGGTGGGAGCCTGGGCAGGGGGTGGCTGAGCCACCCGAGCTCCCTCCCTACACTGAGGGGCTGGGCTGCCCCTCGGGCCCTTCTCCCTGTCCCAGAGCCCCTCAACCCATCACCCCCCAGGTCCCTCCTGTAGCCCCCACCCTGCGCCAGCCAGGCAGCCCCAGCCCCAGTTCCCAAGCACTTAGGCCTGGCGCGGGGCTCTGGTGATACGCGAGGAGCCACAGGACCCCTCGCCCCCCTCTTATCTAGTGAGGATATATCAAGCTGTAGCCCTATATGTAGTACCCAACTTACCTACTCACTGAGCCTATTTATTATTCCTCCAAGGCAGGACACGGACTGAGGCAGGATGTGCTAGAGGCAGTGGGGTTTGATGCCGCGTTTTGGGGCTAAAGACTCGCATCCCATACCCTCCCATCCCCAAGCCCCCCACAGCTCAGGGGGAGTGTTTACCCTGCCAGGGCTCACCCCACCACTGCTGCCCCCCCCCCCGACCCCAGCACAGGTGAGACGGGGTGGGTGAGCAGCAGCCAGGTGTTCCCTGGTTGTGGGGTCCCCTCTGCCCCCCCTGCCCTCCGCAAGGGTGGGTGGTGGGTTTGTAAAATAAAGCGGGAAAAGCAGTTTTGTACAAAGGGGTCAATAAAGCGAGTGTGTAAAGGCACAGCCCGGGCTCCCACCTCTCTTGGACTGGCATGTGGTGGAGGGTGGCAGGAGTGGGCAAGGGTGTCACCTCCCACTTGCTGCGCCAGTACCAGCTTTGGGGGGCACCCTGACCTGGACCCTGCCATTGTTCTCTATCCCTGGGGAGCACCCTTCCCTGCATCCCATTTGGTCCTGACCCTGACCCTGGCATGCACCCTTCCTTGGGTCCCATCTTCTCTGGCTGCTCTAGTCCTGGGGAGCAGGTGCTGGGCGGTGTCCTGGGAATGGCCACGCTGCTGTCACTGCTCTGTAGCTGCTCTGTCACCGCAGAGGGTGGCCCTGCACCACTGTCTCCCCCAGCCTTGGGGCTGCCCGTTTGGAGTGGGAGGAGGCTGAGACCTGCCCCAGCTTGTGATGGTGGCTGCCAGGCCCTGGTGGGTGTCATGGGGTGCAGTCCCATCCCAGCACGCAGGCTCCCCTCTCCCACTGTCACAGCTCCTGTGGCTGAACAGAGCCAGGGGACCCTTAATTAATCCCATGACACCCCAGAGCTCAGCTTCCCATCCCAAAATGGTGTCCAGGCCATCTGTCTCCTGCTTCTTGCAGGCAGGAATTCTGCCCAAACCTCTATTCCTGCCTCCAGAAACCCCTTTTTCCCGGCGGTGACCCTGGTTAGGTGAATGCCCTCTCCAGGCCTAGTGTTGGGGTTGAGCACGTAGGACCCGGTTGGGTGCCGGGGTAGAGTGGGGGTGGCAGTGGCTCCCAGAGGGTCTCTTGGTTGGGCACCCCGGGCTTGTTGAACTGAAGCTCGTTTGGGCACCCCCAGGGCTGCAGTTCGGGGGTACCCTGGGACTTTGAGTTGGAGCTGCTCCATTCACCCCGGGGCGCTGAATTTGGGCCGGTTTGGGCACCATGGAGTTCTGCACTGGGGCTGGTTCCCAGGCTCCAGCGCGGCTATCCTGGGTCTCCAGGGCGGGCATCCCGGGGCTCGGACGTGAGGCTGCTCCTGGAGCGCCGGGCCCGGGTCGTTGCCTTTCCCGCGGTGCCGGTATTTTCCCGGGCCAGTTCGGGTCGGTGCCGGGTGGAGGCCCGGAGCCATGCGGGGCGGTCCCGGGGCCAGGCAGGCGGTCACAGGGCGGTCCCAGCGAGATGCGAGGCGTTCCCGGATCGATGCCTGGGCGATGAGGGCGGGCATAGGGCGTTGACGAGGCGATGCGGGGCGGTTCCGGAGCGGTTCCGCTGCGATGCGAGGCGGTCCCGTGGCGATGCGGGGCGGTCCAGGGCCGGTCCCAGGGCGGTGCCGGGGCGGTTCCGTGTCCGCCCTTATAGTGGCGGCGGCGGCGGTTCCCGGGGCGGCGCGGCCGCCATGGACCTGCACATCCTGGAGCACCGGGTGCGGGTGCTGAGCCTGGCCCGCCGCGGGCTCTGGCTCTACACGCACCCGCTGCTCAAGCTGCTCTTCCTGCCCCAGCGCTGCCGGTACCGGCCTTTCTCCTCCCACCACCCTCCTACTTCTCTTCTTCGTCCCCCGACTCCCGGCCCCGGGAGACGGCGATGGTTTTGAGATCAGCAGCACTGATTTCTTCTACAGATGCAAGTTCTTCAGCTTGACGGAGACCCCCGAGGACTACACGGTCATGCTGGACGAGGAGGGCTTCAAAGGTACCGAGCGGTGGCCTCCTGGCAGGCCGGGCTGGCACCGCAGGCACGAGCTGTGCGCGTCCCCAGCCCGGCTCCACGCCTGGGCCGCAGGGAGCGAGTCCCGGCTTGTGCTTGGCTCCTTCGGAACATGCCCATCCCGTCCCCTCGGCGCCTGCGCCGGGGATGTACCGGCTTGCCTGGCAGAGGCTCTCCCGGCGTGGCTGCCCCCGCTCCGACAGCTCCTCCCGGGCAGAGCTGCCCCCCTGTTCGTGGCACCACGCTGCCGAGAGCCCGGTGCCAGCCCGAAGCAGGGCGCAGGGAGCTCCCGGGATGCCCGCGAGCAGCGCTCCAGACTCTGGCAGCCCTCCTGTCATTATTCCCGTGTACAATTTCATCCCGTCCCTGTGCCCAGTTACGGCCAGCTGGAGCTTTGGCAGAGGAGGGCAAAGCACAGGCCCAGCCAGGCTGGGGTGAGCCCTGTCCGGCAGTGGGGTCCAGGTTTTGGGGTGTCCTGGGGAGGTTTGTTCCCAAGCCAGTCTCTCATCCCAGGGATGTGTCATTTGGTAACGTCCCTAGCGCTGGTGACCCAGCGCGTGCCGTGCATCACCGTCACCGCCGGTCCTGCCGGGGGTACCGGCCCAACGGGCTCAGCCAGAGGGTCCGGATCCCGGCCCGGCTTCCCACGCCCAAACCTTCCTGCCGAGGCCGCAGGAGCCGGGCGCAGCGGATCCTTGGCCGTGACCCAAGGAACAGAGGTCAGCGCTCTGGCCACGGGCACTCATGGCCAGGTCGCAGGCTCACCTCCTTTTGCTGTGGAACGGGACCGCGTCCCGGGCTCTCCCCGCTCCCAGAGCCAGAGCTGTTCCCCATGTATTGTTTTATTTCGGGGCCTGTGGACAAATACTCCTCAATCCCGAGGGGAGGGCGGGAAGTGCTGAACAATGGTGCTGTGAGCCCGTGGCCCTACAGTGCCCTGGGAACCCCCTTGGCTGGGGTGCTGCCAGTGTCCCCCTGCTGCCAGCTTGGAAGGGGACCCCCTAGCAGAGGGGAGCTGTACCCCCTCTTCCCTTGGGAATCGGGACTAAGCCCTGGTGTGGGTGACACAGGGACAGCGGGGTCCCCTTGCAATCAGCCTCGCCCAGGGTGGTGTTGAAAAGCAATTAAACATTGAGCTCTGGGACAGGTCCCCATGTCCCCGAGTCCCTGTCCCGCCCCCCTGTTCCCAGCACTGAGCCCTGGGCCGGGGCCGAGGCTGTTCTGGCGCTTCCTGCGCAGGAACCGGCACCGGGAACACCCGTCCGAGGCCCTGGATCCGGCCCTGCTCCCGCCCTGGCCGAGTTTGGGAGAGGGGTACAGAGCCTGTCCCCTGATAGGGTCCCCCTCCGTGGGCGCTGGACCCTCCCGTCCAGCACTAGTGTGATGAGCTTGGGGTCTCAGCTGAGCTTGGGCACGGGGGTGCCCACCGAGGAGCTGCGGGCTTGTGTGATCTCCCCAGGGAGCTGCTCCCACCTTTCCTGGATGAGAGGAGTGGATTGGAGATCCCTTGGGTGCCCTGGCTGAATCTCGGGGTGCCCCAGCAGTGCCAGCCCCTCTTCTGGGCAGGAGGGTGGGAGCAAGGGGGGTGGGAGGCGGGAACAACTGGCATATGTCCACCCTGCCAACACCAGCAGATTTTTGGGAAGCAGCTGTGGCCCTCTGCCAGGCTGGGCTCTCTCCACCAGGCTGGCACCAGGTGCTGAGACGCCCAGGACAGAGGGATGATCCTCCCCTTGTCCCCTCCAGTGCCCCGTCTGCATCCCTGGTGGTGGCTGCTGGGCTGGGGGCTCCTGGGCGGTAGAGGATGAGCTGGGCAGCCCCAGGGCCCTGGTGGTGCTGTTTTTGGGGTGTAGTGCCAACACGCCCATGCACCCAGCCTGGAGTGCTGACACAGGGAGGAGAGACACATCTTGGAGGCTGTAGCCTTGGCCCCCCTCATCTCTATGGCCCCCCCCAGTGTGGAACAACTGAGCCCTGTCTGGCTCATTCCACCTGTGGATGGGGCTCATCTGCACCCCCAAACCAGTGTCCCCACACCTGGGGCTGATCCTGTCTTGGATCTGCTCATCGCCCAGGGGTCAGTGTGACACGCAGTGTCTGAGCTGGCACTGGCTCTGTGTCTGGCTGTGCCGAGCCCTGTGGAGCCTCCTGCCTTAGTGTCCCTTGTTCCTTGCAGAGCTGCCGCCCTCTGAGTTCATGCAGGTGGCAGATTCCACGTGGTTGGTGCTCAGTGTCATCTCCAATGGGCGGGAACCCCCTGGCTGCCAGGCCACCGGTGTCACCAAGATTGCGCGGTCGGTCATCGCGCCGCTGGCTGAGCACCACGTCTCGGTGCTGATGCTCTCCACGTACCAGACCGACTTCATCCTGGTGAGTGATGGGCGCGGTGGCACCTGGCTAGCTGCCAAGGGCCCCTCTGTGCCCTCTGGGGGGTGTGGCAGTGCAGGCCCTGATCCCACGCCCCGGGACAGGTGCGGGAGCGGGACCTGCCCGTGGTGATCCACACGCTGGCTGGGGAGTTCGACATCTACAAGGAGGAGAGTGGCGAGTGTGTCCCTGTCACCTGTGATGGCGTCAGCAACGGCTTCCTCAAGGCCAAGCCACGTGAGTGACACTGGGCTCTGTGTCCCCTGGAGTCACCCAGTCCCACCCAGATGCTCCAGCTACAGCTGATGGTGCCCATATCTTTGAGGGATGTCCAGGGCCATCCTGTCCCAGGGCCCCCCAGTCCCCAGCTAAATGATCCAGTTCCCACCAGTGGAACCCATATCTCCGGGGTACCCCCAAGGCCTCCATGTCCCCAGGTCACACTGTCCCAGAGCCATCCAGTTCCTGCCAGGATGCTGCTCCCATGGGTGGTTCTTGCATCCTGGGGGACTCTCATGGTCGCCCTGTCCCCAAGACCACCCAAGTCCCTGCCAAGGGGCTCCTGCTCCCACCAGTGGTACTTACATCTTTAGGGAACCCCACAGAGGTGCTCCAGTTCCCACTGGAGATGCCCGATGCCCGTCTGGGGACTCCCAGGGCCACCCAGTCCCCACCGAGATGCTGCAGTTCCCGCCGGTGGTACCCACATCCTTTGGGACCCCTGGGCCGCCCCTCTGCTCCCTGGAAGACTCCGGGCTGTGGGCGCGGCGGCCACGGGGTGGCACTGCGGCACTGTCCCCGAGCTGTCCCCAGGCCTGACGCGCGGCCGTTCCCCTGCCAGCCGCCAGCCCCACGCTGCACCCGGTGCAGAGCCCTCAGACCCGTTTCTGTGTCCTGACGGTGGCCCCCGACACGCTGCCCGCCATCGCCACCATGCTCATCGACGTCCTCTTCTACTCCCACAGGTGAGTTCTGGGAATGGGAACACGGGGGCAGCCTCTTGCGTGGTGCCACCTGAACTGCGGTGACATTGGTTCCAGCTATTGGTCCCAGTGGGTTTTCAGGCTCTGGGTGTGTTTTCCAAACTGGTTTTGCTTTCCCAGGAGCTGCACTGTGAGGGGTGGGAACCCTGAGGTGACACAAGGGACAAATCCACCACTGTACCAAATCCCGGGGGGAAGGTTTTGAAAAGGCAATGGGGATGGTGCTGGGGTGAGGGAATGTTCCTGGTTGGGTCCTCCAGTGTTCCCTGGGATGGGGTCCCTTCTGGTGGCATGCTCCTGCTCCAGAGTGACCGTGACCTTTTGAGAATGCCCCAAAACCTGGTGTCACCTGTGAGCTGCAGACCCTGTGGGGACCTGTGGGCTCCTGTCCCCTCTCCTCCCACCCTGCAGCAGCCCGGCATGATGCTCAGACACTCAGTGCCACCATCAAGCCCTTCTCCTCCCCATTTTGGGGGTCATGACTCCTCCCTGTGTGCCCTCTCCCCTCGGCAGCCCCTCGTGGGATGCAGCCACCAGCAGCCAGGACCTCGACTCCATCACCTTCTTCTCCTTCTCCCTCATCGAGGGCTACATCTCCATCGTCATGGATGCCGAGACCCAGAAGCGGTAGGTGCCATCCCGGGGCTGTCTGTCCCTCTGTCCCTGGGTCTGGGGGCTCAGGGAGGGGGTGACACTTGGCTTCATCCCCCTCAGCTTCCCCAGTGACCTCCTGCTGACCAGCTCGACGGGAGAGCTGTGGCGGATGGTGCGGATCGGGGGGCAGCCCCTCGGCTTTGGTGAGTGTGGCCGTGGTGACCGTGTCCCCTCTTGTGCCACTGCCACCCAGGGGGTGCTCTGGGGCACTGCTGTCCCTGTATGTCCCCACGGCAGTGACCTGAGACTCCCTGTGCCCCCCCAGACGAGTGTGGCATCGTGGCGCAGATTGCGGAGCCGCTGGCGGCCGCTGACATCTCGGCCTATTACATCAGCACCTTCAACTTCGATCACGCCTTGGTGAGCCCCTGCCCCTCCCCAGGGACCCCTTCCAGCCCCAGGGCGTCCCCTGAGGCTGACACCCCCTCTGTCCCCTGGCAGGTCCCCGAGGAGGGCATTGCTGAGGTCATCCAGCTGCTGCAGCAGCGGCAGGAGAGCGGCAGATAGTGGCTGGCTATTCCCACGCTGACTGTCCCAGTGTGGTGTCCTTGTCCCCCCTCCTCCCCACCCCATTCATTCATTTTTCATTTTAATGATCCCCCAGCACAAGACAGAGCTTGTCTTGTGCTGCAAATGTGGTGGCTTTGGGGACATGGGGACCCTGTGGCAGTGGGCACTGGCCCACAGGAGAGGGGCCAGTCCCCTCTGTGCCATCCTCTCCCTCTAGCCCAGCCTGTGTGGGGTGGGCAGCCCAGGGGAGAGTGGGTATGTCCGGGTGGAGGGGACACAGAGCGGGGGACATGCCAAAGAGCCACCATGGTGCTATAGGGGACAGCCTAGGGCTGATGGGATGTGACCCCTTGGGAAGGGCAGGATGGCCTTGATGCTCAGGGCCACCCCTGGACCAACCCCATGCAGGGGAGAGCATCCCTGGATCTGGGGTTACCTCTGGCACCCCAAAAAACTCAAAAGGGGCACTGGGGCTCTGGTTCATCGCCAGCCCTGGCTGTCACCTGTCTTGGAGGGGTGATGGTGACACCTAGCCTCTCACAAGTTGTACTTTCACTTAGTTTTTGATAAGTCAATAAAGTTCTTATTATTTTTATTTCAGTGCAGCCCAGTGAGATTGCCCAGAGCTGGTCCCTGTGTAGGGCAGGGGCTGGGATGGGACAGGGGGACAGAGTCTTGCTGTGAGGTGACTGGGACACGGCCACTTTCTCTCTGTATTTTGGGTGAAAAAATGGGTTAAAGCTGCAGCCCCCAGCAAATCATGGCCCTGGGGAAACCCAGGCCCACATTTATTCCCTCCGCCTGCCCCACTCTGGGTCAGATTGGGGGGGAACTGTGGAAGGAGCTTGACCCCAGGCTTGGACATGTTCCTGTCACACTGCCACTGTGTCCCCATGTCCTCTTCCCTTGCTGGCAGTGCAGCATCCTGTGGCAAAGTGGGGTACACGGGGTGGGGGCTGTGTCTTCCTGGGGGTGCTGCAGCCAATGGGTGCCCCCAGGGGCTCCTGGTCCTCAGCCAGGAGCCTGGTGGGAACCTCTGCTCCCATCCTGTCCCCAGAATCCATCCCCTGTTCTCCCAGCACAACTGTGCCCTGGTGCTGGCACAGCTTGCCCACGTCAACCCCACACACTTGCAGCCACCAGCTTCCTGCCAGCTCTCCGGCGCTCTCTTTCCTGTCTCAGTCTCTTCTCCGAGTCATGGGACACCGGTGACGCGCTCCCGGCGATGAAGAAATTGCCACCGGCCCATGTGGTCACCGGTGCTATTTCTGTCCCTGGTGGGTATTGCACAGTCCTGGCCACCCGCTTGCCATCAGGGTGGCACCACAGTGGTGTCCTGCTGGCCCAGCCCAGGGGGTGACATCTGGAGGGGCCAGGGCCACCTGTGGCCAGAGGAGAGCTGAGGGTGGGGGCCCTGATCACCCTCATGGCATGGATGGATGGATGGATGATGGATGGATGGATGATGGATGATGGATGGATGGATGATGGATGATGGATGGATGGATGGATGATGGATGGATGGGTGGATGATGGATGATGGATGATGGATGATGATGGATGGATGGATGATGGATGGATGGGTGGATGATGGATGGATGGATGGATGGATGATGGATGGATGGATGGATGGATGATGGATGGATGGATGGATGGATGATGGATGATGGATGGATGGATGGATGGATGGATGGATGTACAGCCAGTCTAGACAGCCTGAGGAGTGATGGACAAACTGCTGTGGAGTGAGCAAGCTCTTCTGGTTCCTCCACCTCTCCAAGACTTCCCTGGGCACAGCCCTGCCCATCCCGGCCCCGTGGAACCCATGCCAGCCGCTGCCTCTGCCGGGGAAGCCCCAGTAAGGAGGAAGAGGAGGAGTCGTCAGAGGCAGCTAGGGAGGCAGTAGAACCTGCAGGTCGTGTCACGGCCAGGGCAGGGAAATTTTGGGAAAATAAAGCACTTCTGAGTCACCGCTGCATCCTTCCTCCTGGAAGGAGCTGTTAATTTCGCCACCACCGAACTCTCCAAATGCGTAAATTAGGCCAGGGTCACCAAAATCAACGGGATTGCGACACACCTCGAAACGCTGATGGGAGACATTCACCTCTAAGGAATGGGAAACCCCCCTGTGTGTGCCGGGCTCCGCCTGCCAGGAAGGGGAGTCCAGGGGGACAATGGAGACTGTCCTGGGTGCTGCTGGCAGTAGCGAGGTCGTGCCAACGCCAGAGCCCCCCAGCAACACCCGACGCCCTCGGTGTTCCCGTGGGTGCTGCCGAGCAGAGACGCTAAGCCTCGTGTCCCCCACTTGGTTTAGCACCCAAATTTGTCACCCAAAGGTGTGGGTGGTTGTGAGCAGGCGGACAGAGCATCCCCCGGAGCATCAGGCAGTGCTGGGATGCCCTGTGCTTTCCTCACTTCCACCTCCCTCCTTGCCAGGGTGGATTTTTGCCTCCCACAGTTGGATTTGGGATGCGAAACACCTCGTGGTGGCACATGGGCGACATCCCTGTCCCCGCTGCCAGCCGCTACTGCCCTCTTTTGCATTGGGGTTTCGGAGCAGCCGGCGCTGGTTTCAGTTCATCCTGTTGGGTGCTTAGCAGTGACATCAGCACGGATCAAAAAGTCTCTCTCCCAAGAAGCCAGGACTCGGAGATCCTGCCAGATCCGGGATGAGCCGTGGGACCACAGCCTCCCAGGCTGGACCCACTCAGACTCCCTCGAGGAACTTGACTCGAAGAACATCCCCATCGTCCGGCCGGCCCCATTTCCTCCCGCCGCTGCTCTCACCCTGCTCATTGGCCCCCGGGGTATGGCTTCACTTCTCGCTGCTTTCCGTTGTGTCCGGGTGCCTCCTTCGGAGGTGGGGGGTGACTCGGGTGCGCTTTAAAAGCCGAGCTTCCCCATCGCCGAGCAGTTAAGGAAGTGGCTTGCTTGCCCGGCAGCCCCGGGCGGACACCCTGCCCCGGCCATGCGGTGTGACGGGCGGCCCTGGGGCGTGTTGGCAGGTACGTGTGTCCCGTGTCCCCCTGTTCCCTCTCGCTCGCCCCGGCCGGGAGCCGCGGAGGGAACGCTGCCGCGGGGCCCCCATGGCGGCTGAGTCAGCGGTGGCAGATGGCACCGGGGCTGTGCCACTGCAGTGTCGGCTCCCTCGGGCGCTGGCGGGGATGGGGACGTTTCCCTCTGTGGCACATGGGGAGCACTGGGAGCGGGCAGCCTGGGAGAGAGGGGATGCTGGGAGGGATAGGCAGGAGGGGACAATTTGGGGACCAATGGCAGAAGGTCAGAGGTGAGCTTGCCCAAACGGACAGAGGCTGTGTGTCAGCCCAGTCATACCCAAAGTCCTGTGGGTGACAGCGGGACTGGGACAGTGACTGGCCAGAGCTGGACAGCGGGACTGGATTCAGGAGTGTCGCTGCTGTCTCCTCTTTTGCGGCGGCCCGCGCTGGCAGGGGGAGCTGCTGGAGCAGCTGCTGTGGTTGGTGTGCGCATCCCGACTGCTCCACAGCACCTCCAGCACCCTCATCCTCCTCCGCGCCGGGTGCCCAGCGAGGGCTGGGTCATCCCTGGAGCGAGGAGAGGGACTGGGGTGCAGGCGGCATTCCCCGCGCGGGGGTAGTGACCCTGTGAGAGAGAGCTGTGTCCCCGCACCCAGCGATGCCCCAATGGCCTCTAACTCTCTCCTCTTCCTTCCCAGCTGTCGCCAAAGGGCTCTTCATCCTCTGGGCAGTGCCGGGCCAGGGAGGCAGGTCCCCGCTGGCCCCCACCGTGCAGCAGACCCAGGCGCTGGTGAGGCTCATGGCAGAGGACGCGCAGGAGCTCTTCACCTTCTACGTGAGTGCCCTTCCCCGGGCGAGGGGTCACGCCCGTCCCCTCCACAGGGCAGGTGAGGGGCGGTCCCCGTGCTGCTTCCGCATCTCTGATCTTCCTCTCCAATCTCTGGGCAGGAGAAGGAGCAGCACCTGGCCATCCACAACATCTGCCGCACCAGCAATACTCCCGAGTGGCTGCAGAGGCCGGCGAAGGGGCCCTGGGGGCTGCGGAGGCTGCGGAGGCCCATGATCCACATGGAGCAGGCGCTGCAGGACATTATCTGGCACCAGCGCAACCTCTACCACCCCGATGCAGAAATCCTTCGCCGCTTGAGCAGGACCCACCGGAAGGTGCGAGCGCTCCTCAGCAACCTGGCGGGGCTCTTCCCGGCCTCCAGCCCTCGTCCCGGCCGCCGGCCCCTCCCCAGCCCCGCGGCATCCCTCAGCATCTTCCGGCAGAAGCTGCAGGGGTGCCAGATCCTCTGGAGCTACGCCCGCTTCATGGCCGAGCGCAGGGCCGAGCTGGACGCCGGGAGCCGCCGGACACTCCGGGAGAAGGAGAGGTCGCACCGGGACTCACGGCTGCCTGCACGCCCCTAGGGCAGCCCCCCAGCACCGGAGTTCCCGTCTACATCTCCATCATCCAAATAATCTCCCTCATCTCCCTCATCTCCATCTGCATCCGATGTGATGTGATCCCAGCCCCATTCCAGGGACGGAGAAGTGTCCGAAGGCCAGGATGCTCCACGGAGCCCCTCTCACCTCACCGCAGCGAGGGCTCAGTGCACTGCCCCTGCTGTCCCCGTGCCACCACTCGGCTGCAGGACAGCCCTGGTTGGCTCTCCCATATTCTGTCCCACTTTCCCGTGGATCCAGGTAGCCCCAGTGGAGCAGGGTGTCCCCCGGGTGCCCAGCTGTTCCATGTCCCTGAGCCCTGCCGAATTTTCCAGTGATTCAGTGGGTCAGGTGACACAGCCTGAGTAAGAGCTGCTCGCCCAGCACCCGCCACCGGGCCCACGGAGAGCGCTGCTGCCCTGGCGACTGTCACTGGTGTTGTCACCCTTGCCTGCCCCGTGCCAGCTCTGCTCCCAGAGAACAGCTGGGAGTGGAATCCTGTGTCCCTGCACAGTCTGTGTCCCTCTGTGCTTGGTGTCCCCAAGCTCAGTGTCCTTTGCATGTCCCTGCCATCGTCCCTGTATGCTCAGTGTCCCCTGTGCTCGGTGTCCCTGTGCTCCCAGTGTTCCCTCTCCTGCACACTGGGTGTTCCCATACTTCCAGCATCCTTGTCCTCCCCATGGCCTCCCTGAGCCTCCCAGGCTGTGCCACCACAGCCCTGGCCACTGCACTGTGATAGTGGGTGACAGCCCCCACTGCCCTCCCCTAATTTATACATTAATATTTGTGTGTTTATTGTATTTATTGATCGTTAGTGTTAATTTAACTCCTGCAGCTTGCAGAAGTATTTAAGGACATTTCTAATATATAAATATCTATTTTTATTATATTTTTTGTATGGTGTTAAACTATGAACATCACAAGGATTTATTTATGTATATTGATATTTTTGGTACACATAAAAGGGCAGTGCCCCCCACCCATGTGGCATTTCTTTATTTTTGTACAATGGCAGAAGGAAATAAAGTGCTGGCCTTGGCCCATGGGCCACTGAGACATTGTGTCCCTCTGTCCCTTTGTCCCTGTGTCTGTCCTGGTGGCTGTGGGCAGGGAGAGGCTGTATTCTGGTGGCCAAGTTGTGCCTGGTGTCCTGGCCAGGGCACAAGGGATGTGACATGGGGTGGTGTGGCACATGGTGGGGCACATGGGCCAACATGGTGTGACACATGGCATGGCACAAGCCAGGGTGTGGCCCGTGGCATGGCACGGAATGTGGCACACGCTGGGATGTGGCACAGGACATGGCACACGACACAGTGTGGCACAGGGCACGTGACAGGACAGGCTGCGGAGTGCCACGACAGGGCCTGGCAGTGCTGGGAATGTGTCATGCCATGGTACGGCACAGGCCACACGGCACCTTGTGCCACACATCACAGCCCTGTCTGAGTGCAGCATCCTGCAGTCTGGCCAGGGCCACCATGGGGACCAGGCCACCCACTGCCACCACTCCCTCTGAGTCAAAAATCCTAAGACCTGGTCATGTGTCCCCATGGAGTCACTCGTTCCCCGAGGGTGCCGTGTGCGGTGCTGCCGGTGCTGCTGCCTGAGTCAGTCCCAGGAGCAGCGCCACCGGGACGGCCACCACGGCCATCTGGGGACACTTGTGGTGGGACAATGTCACCATGAGGCAGCCCGGGCCAGCTTGGTGTGTTGTGGGTGACCGTGACAGTGACCGTGACTGTGCCATCACCAAGCCACCCACCTGGCTCTGGAGAGGGCAGCAGAGGGGAGGGTGCAGGTACGTGACCCCCAGGACCATGGGGAGGGCTGGGGGACCCCAAACACGGGGTGACACCAGCTGAGTGTCACTGAAGGGGTGGTGGCTTCTCTGGTGTCCCAGTACCCACTCGTGGGATAAGCCTGTGGGTGAGCCCTGTGGAATGGCACTTCTGTGGCGGCACTGCTGGGGTGGCACTGATGGAGTGGCACCGGTGGGGCACAGGGACAGGGCTGAGGCAGGGCCCCATTGTGAGTCAAGGGGGAATTCGGTGCCCTCCGTTATTCAGCTCTGGATTTCCCCGGGACAGGAGCTCCTGCCTTGCTCAACCCCCCGGGACGGCCCCAGGACATGCCCGACCCCACCACAGCCTCATCCCCACACCTGAGGGACACTCGGGACTTTTGGTGACCTTGGAATCTGGGTGTCCCCCCCTGCACGGGAACACAGCGGGATGGAGACCTGGAGGGGAGCCAGAGGGGGAGAAGGATGGGACATAGGGGGCCAGTTATGGGGTGGATCAGTAATGGGGGGAGCTGGGGCAGTTCTGGAGGGCCTGGGGCAGTTCTGGAGGGCGTGGGGCAGTTCTGGAGGGGCTGGGGTGGAGGGCACAATGATGAGATGGGGAAAGGCAGGAAGGGACAATTTCTGGACGGGAGAGGAGAGGTCTGGGGTGGGGAAGGGGCAAGGGGCTGCTCCGGAGCAGGGGTGGGGACGGGTCAGTCCTGAGTTGGGATGGGGCTGCGGGGGAAATTATGGGATGGGGAGCGGCCAGTTCTAGGCTGGGGCAGCAGGGGGACGCATGGGGACAGGGATGGGGACAGAGATGGGACAGGGATGGGACAGGGATGGGGACAGGGATGGGACAGGGATGGGACAGAGATGGGACAGGGATGACCGGGCATGGAACAGGGATGAGGAGGGAGGCAGCATACGGACAGGGAAGTGGAAACAGCAGGGGACAGGGATGCGGCAGAGAAGCGCCATGGGGACAGGGAAGAGGACAGGGACGGAGTGGAGTGTCTGCGATGGAGCTGAGGACAATTACGGGCAGGGATGCTCAGGGGGGGACTCGGAGGGGCACAGAGCAGCAGCAGGGCAGCGGTGGCCTTGGAACACCTTGGGCTCAGCCTCTTGTCCCTGGGCAGATCGGCGGTAATGGGGATCGGGAGGGTAATGAGGACAGTGAGGGCAGCGGGGACAGAGGGGACAGCAGGGACAGCGGGGACAGCTGTCCCTTTACCAACCTGCCCCAGCTTCTCCTGGGCCCCCAAACCCCACAGGTCCCCGACCCTCAGTCTCCTCTGACAGGAAGGGCTGGCTTCCCCCGTCCCCGCTTCCCGCTCCCTCCTTAGGACACGCTGGGACCCCCCCTCCCCTGCCACCGTCCCCTCACGCTCCTGCATCCCCGTTCCTGCTGCCCATCTCCACGGGGCATCGGCATGGGATCCGAGCAGGAATATTCCTGCTACCAAACGGGTTGGGAAAGGGAATATTCCTGGGCATCATCTCCCATCCTGGTACCTCCCATCCCGGCATCTCCCATCTCCCATCTCCCATTCTGCCATCTCCCTATCCAGCCTGTCTGGACCAGGAATTCGGGTTTTCCCATCGGAGCATCGCCCCCTGCAAAGGTCCAGCGCTTCCCCGCGGGTTTGTCTTTTTTCCTAGAGAAAACCCATCCTTTAATCCTAATGCTTTTGCCCGAAGGGCTGAGCTGCAGGTGTGGACATCAGTGCCACCTTGATGATCTCACCATGACCAAGGGTCCCACACCCCTCGGGGGACGCCAAAGCCCAGCTCAGCTGCAGCCTGGACTCAGTCGCTCCTGGGAAATCCAGGAAAAGGGCAAATCCATGTCAGCCTCTTCACAAAATCCCCCAGGATGTTCCAAATGCTGATAATTAAGTGCTATGAATTCCTCAGCTAATTAAGAGTGTCAGGCCATCAGATGTCCATCAATATGTGATGCGCTGCTCCCCATATCCCAAAAAGACTGGGATGAGGCTGCAGTTCCCAGATCATCCCTGATGTCCCACTAAGTCCAGACTGGGCTAAACTGGGCTGGGGCATCAATGCCACCGGCAAACCAGGCTGGTCCTTGCGTGGGGAAACCGAGGCACGCAGCAGCTGTGGTCCAATCCTGCCAGCACAGGGGGGTCTTCGTATCCCCCCGCGCCAAGGGAGGACACCCGGGGTCGTGGTGGCTCTTGCGTCATCGTTCTTGGACTGTCACCGGCGGTTCACCTGCCGGGGCACAAACTTGCTAAACCTGATTAAAGTTACAGTTCGGCCCCGGTGAGAAAAAAATACAGAGAAGGACGAAAAAAATCTGTTTAACCTGTTTTTCACCCAAATCGGGCAGCCAACAGCTCCGCAGTGTCCTGATCCCATGGGATCCCCACGAGACGGTGACCCAGAGCCCTCCTGCCTGCTCTAGCACCCTTTGCCCGCTCCAGGCACGGGACTGTCCCGCCGAAGGAAGGGTTAACCCTGGGGGGGCCGGTCCGGCCTCTCCCCCTGGGTGGGTTTGTCCTTTTTCCTGCAGAAAACCCACCCTTTACTGATAATACTTTTACCCAAAGGGATGAGCCAGCGGCGGGCTGGGGGACACCGCTGCCACCGCGGCCATCCCACCGTGACCGAGGACCGCGGCACCCCATCAGCGCTTCCCCAAGCCTTCTATCCCTCCAAAACCCCAAAAGAGCCCCAAACCAGACTTTTTAACCTCCTTCATTTTATTGCCTGCTCCGGCAGCCAGCGGGGAAGTCCCGGCCCGGGGAGGGGGACCCGTGGGTGAAAGTGCTTGCAGCTCCTGAGTCACAGCACGGCGCTTTCGCCACCGCGCCTCGACACCCCCGAACCCCACGTGCGGCCGCGCACCTCCCTTGGGGGGGCTTCAATTCGTCTTTCCCAGCCCACCCACTTCCCCGAGCCCGCGCGTGAAACAAAAGGCGACACAAAATTCCGTGTGACATCAACTTTTTTCAGAAGTTTATTTCTAAGAATCATTCATGATTTCCAAACCCTCCGACTTCCTGATTTCCAGTTTCAATAGAAGTAACGATAGCGGGTGATTCTCCCCCACCCCCCCTCTCCTCCTCCCCTCTTCTTACAACACAGGCTGGCTGCCGGACCGGTATATAAACCCCGAGAAGTCCCCCAGTATGAACATGAATTTCTGAAAACTTCCTCTGCCAACACCAATCCCTATTAAGTCGCTCCCGGGACGCGGCTCACAATGAAGTTCGTGCCGGCAGGTAAAAAAAAAAAAATCGACTTCGGGGATACTATTTCCCCTTCTCCCCCTCCCCTTTTTTCCTCCCCCTCCCCTCCTTTTGCCGGTGATGCTCGGGCGCAGGCGGGTCCCGGTTGGATGCCGCCGCTGGAGCCGGAACGAGGGCTCCCGCCGNACACTTTTTCCCCCCCCTCCTGCTTTTCCTCCTTCTGGGTCTCCCGATGCCGCGAGCCGCTGCCGTGTCGGGAGCGCTGGAAGGATGGGGAGGCTGCCAAGTGCAGGAAAAGGGTTGGAGGGAGCAGCCCCCACCTCAGAAG